>JACCEG010000097.1:238994-270483 GCA_014065205.1 Tuber brumale | reverse complement strand
TCAGAGGACCCTTATTTTTACCCCAAATGCAAGCCCAGACCATCAGCCTTATCCCAGGTCCTTTTGTAACTCCTTGAATGCAGTCCTTATGCCACTTTTCCTCAGGTGTTCTGAAGACCCAAATACTCTTAGGATCTTTGGACCTTTCAACCATGCATTCATCACTAAAGATGATTCCCTCAAAGTCCTCCTTTGTCCAATTCTTATACTCCTTTGCCCAGGCTAATCTCTTGATAGCATGCTCATCCTTCAGAAATGCTCTTTTCCTTGCTCTCCACTTCTTTATGTTGACTGAAGCCAATGCTCTCTTGACTGTTTTAACATAGGCATATGGTGTAATATTATTGCGCAATTCTGATAATGGCTGATGGCGTCCCTTCTTGGACTCTCTGGCTAGGCGGCGGCAGGTTCTGGTATCGATAATTTTGGGTCTTCCTGTAAATGGGAGGTTTTTTCCATCACCCCTCTTTTGATACCGTTTGTAAAAACCTTTAACTGTGCTCTGGGAGCGATGTTAAAGCTGTCCAATCTCAGAAAATGCAATATTTTTCTCCCTTAGGGCAACAATTTGCCCTTTCTCAAAGTCTGTGAGGTAACCTGTCTTTTGTGAAGGCATGGTTGTTGAGGGGTGGTTGATTGAGGTGGTGGGGTTTTTTGAGGTGTTGCTTGGTAACCACTGATCGGACGATCCCTTTTGTCCTAGTACTTTACAAACGATGGTAAAAGAAAAGTCCATAGCGATTCCCGTGATCGTGGAGGAAGGCACGCGGAGTAGTTCCGAGTTCGGCATTAACTAACAGACAACCGAGAAGGGGGGGGGAAAGCGACAGGGGGACAAAATGTGAAACAAAGCGGTGAAAGATTCCCAAAAGCTCTTGTTTCGAAGTTAGACGGCATCCCATGCTGGAGGATAATTGTAGGTTTTAATGAAAAAAGAAACAACCCGCATTATCATACCTGATACGGCACCTACAATTCATTGTCCTCGATAGTAACCCCCAAGGCCGGAGATAGTCCCCAGCAGATCCCTGGGGCCACGCGTTGTCTTTGTTGAAAATCGGCAGCCTTACTGTGTGTTCAAATGCAGTCCGCTTGACGCACCTGGGAAGTGCTATCCTTGCTATCGGATAATCGTCCATGGTGATCGCTGTTGTCCTCCAAGAGCGCGAGACTAGACGGGTATCGGAATTGTTTTGCTCGGTCCGGTTACTCAGCGGCCCATCCAGAGGGCGGCCAAGGCCCGCGCACTGTTGTGAGGGCTTCAAGTTGGTCTTGTCCCACTTGTGAGAGCAACAATTAAGTAATACATTGGCGAGTGAATTACATGACCAGAATTCTATGGCAGAACGAGTAATCGAGTAGAGCAACGCTTAAGTAATACAGGCGAGTGAATCACATGACCGGAATTCTGTGACAGAACGGGTACTCGGGTAGATCACTTGTACTTGTGGGAGGTAGGGAGGGCTTGTGGGCTGCCTGACATTGTGATCCGCTTGTTCTAATTCTCGAGCTATCACTATTCTATGAGATGTGTACTCAGGTACTGTGTACATGGGTAAGTCGGGCGACACCTCCATTGCCTGTTTTCTGGTCCGGGTAACCACCCCCCTAAATTAATCGCCAGATTTTGACTCCGACCACAACCCCCTCCTCCATCTTCTCTACAGACCCCCTAGAGAGCGCAGTAACAACATATCTTTTAATAAGTCAGATCCTGGTATGATAGGTGCTAAATTATGAATATAAGTAGTGGCAAAAAGCAAACCAATGATACTGTGGGTCCCTGGGCTAGCTTTTAGCAACAATAGAAATAGGAGAGGTTACCAAGCGCGCCCGACTTTTGCTGCCCACCAATTGTGATCATGAGGTATCACTCCGATTTCCTAATTTGTGCTGGCACCCATGCAAATACCCAGCCCGTTTTGGAAGTGCGCCCGACTAATGCCTACCACCGAGCACAGTACAATACTATCCCTGTGTTCACTATTATGATACTATTACTCATTGAATCGCCAGAATTTAAAGAATGCCGCCCCGACTGCAGTGTGGCGGTACTTAACATTGGTATATTAAAAGAAGCTTAAAGATGGACTAAATGAGAAAGAAAGAGAGAAATAAAAGAAAGAAAACAGAAACCCAACCGCTAACTCCAAAGTGGTGGGAAGGAGGAGATAATAAAAATGCGAAAAGGTCTAGTCTTGGCTAATTCTAGACAAAGGCTCGATGGAAAAACTACAAAGAGCATACACAATTAGAGAACAGAAATCGAGAATGACAAATGCTTATTTTGCAAGGATATTTTATATCATATAAGGAGCGCCTCCGGTAGTATCGGGAGACATTACAAGTGCACGGAAGGTAACTTTTCAGGCGAGCAGACACGGGACCGGGGAATACGAGCCGGGTCCGTAGTAGAGCATCCGGTGCCACAATACGAGCTATTCGGCTATTTGTGCCATCGAGTATACATAGTATGCAATGAGCGTAGAAGTTCGCCTAGGTGTTTCCCTTGGAATTCGTCGAAGGCATCAATGCAGATAAAGGCTCGCTCCGGGGGAGTAAAGGCAGCCCGTAGGAGCGGAAGAAGCCCATGAACCCGGAGACCTGGACCACCAACCTGACCCTTGGCTTTCCAGAATGCGTCATCAATCTCGGCAGAAATATCGTCAAACACGAGTACAAGTTACTTGACTAGGGCACCCAATACACTCTCCGGGGTTTGCTTCTTTTGGTCCTTGAAGTCGAAGTAGAAGCAAGCGACGGCAACCTTCTACCCTGCGCTCTGGTCACATAATGCATCGATTACTAGAGAGCTAATGTTGCAGTTAGTTCTCCATCACCCTACCTGTCTATATATAAAATCACACTTTCTCCCTACCTAAGATAGGTTTTCCCAGCCGCTGGAGCCCCGGGAAAAAATAGAATAGCTCGGTTTGATTCACCCTTGCCATCACGACAGTCGATAAACTCGTCGCTCCGTAAAAGACATTCCCTCACACCATCTACCCGCTTGGTACCTACATCCTGGTGGCGCGTGCAGGGTTCTAGTGGCGGTAGCCACTCTAGGACCTGGGGCTTCTCGTCCACGAGTGTATTGTAGCTGTTTATCACATTGAAACTGTCTTTGAGACCTATGCCGCTAGCAAGAGGATGAACGGTTCGCAGCTCCATGTTGCTCGGGATGTTGTGAGGTAGCTAAGCGAGAGATACTCGATGTCGGAGGTGTGGTGTTGTGGATTAAATCTCATGCGGTTGGAACTGGTGGAAAGTGGGGTAGTGCTACTCGTATTGCACCTGCGCTTTCCCAAGTCTCTTGTGCACCGGTATCGGTTCATAGCCGATATGGCGCCTCGGAAGCAGCCAGTTAAAAAGATGATCCTACAGTAGTCCCGGGCATGAGAAAGCGCCTCTCAAGTGCCAAGTTCCTGTTGTTCCCTTCCCTATGTGTCAGTAACTTGCCGCTAGAGAAAACATGACCTCCCATGAAGGTTCAACGTAATTTTCTATTATTTTAGTTCACTATGTCTCGCCGTCGGCAGACCCCTATTAAAATAAACACAAATACCTGTATCTCTTGCACAACTTAGGTGCTTGTCAGTCAAATTCATACTGGTCAAGGTATAGTACTTGCCCCGTTATTGACATCTTAAGCAAATTCAGAACCTTTACATTTGTAATACTAGACGGGCATGCAGTACGGTAGGTAGCCAAATACTGGACCGGCAGAAGATATATTGTTACGCCGAGGGGTCGGGATTCCCATTCTCGCCTACGAGGGAAACACCGAGAACCCATCTTTCAGCTGAGATGAGTGTTATGGACAAGGCAGGAAGGTGTACCCATCGCCTAGTGCTAAATTTATTTGATAAAGCTATATGTACTTGTAATACTGTTGCGTGCCCAATACCTGTAAAATTAAATGTTACTCCTCTCAAGCCTTATCGAATCTACTCGAGTATCGGTACTCGAACACAGTAGATGGGGGGCGGGGCCGGGGCCGGGGCAAGAAAAGCAAATTTAGCATGTTTCCCACTATCTTTGTAACAATATCCAATCCCAACGTACAGTACTCCCCAAATACCCGACAAAATTGCCTCCACTCCTCCGGGATTGTAAAGCAAACTGGAATACCGGTAAAGGACCCGCATAGCAGTTTAATAAAAGCGGTTCAGTAGCCATGCCAGAGTCGAGCAGTGGGTCATTCGGGTGGACCACTGCTCTTCGAAAATAGCTTCTACAGTATCATACATTTCCCGGGTGGGTAGATCTGATGAGCATCACGATACATCACCCACATGCTTGGCACGAGGCACCAATACCCTCCTTTTTATATAGTAGTACAGGACCGAAGTCAAAACAGACCAAAATTGGAGATTTTTGATCCGGAAAAATCTTGGCGAGTTTTATTGGGAAATTGCAAAAAAAGAAAAACCATGATCGGGCTATAAGAGGGGATCCTGTTGGCGATGTATAGGTGTGGCTGATAGATAGATTAGTCGTCTGGTCTGATCAAGAAAAACCGGGTGAACCTCCTTGTTGCAGTTTGCCCGGGTAAAGCACACGGCTAGTATATCTATCTCCTGCGTTTGTGGAATGGCCACAGCGTAGGACTTTAGAAGAGCAGTGGTGGAGGAAGAGCAGGTAGGAAAAGCGTGGGGAGTTAGAGGTTTGTAGTGGAAATGAAGTAGTGGGGAAAATAGTAATTACGGACGTGCGGTAATATGTGAGTATCTGAAGTCATCCGTAGGTATCATAGGTATCTGAAGTTATTTTCTGGCCATCCAGAGATATCGGCACACAGCTAAATATGCCTGCTACCCATTGCCAAACCATTTTGTAATCACATGGAATGTATAGATGACTTCTGGCGCCGCCACGCATCTGCGATTCCTACACTGCTCTGAAAGAACCAGGCCTCACAAATGCCAATTTAGTTTCACCTGTCCTGGCTGCAGATATCACTTGGAAGCCAGTAAATATTTTTTATTTTTCCCAGCCCTGGTCGAATAAACCCGATCCACCACTTGTGAACACCAATCCCTGTGAACGAAGTATGCGACATCGCCGCCGGGATGAGTAAAAAATTCATTGTCAGTAGGATAGCCCACTGGGCAAGTGACCTACTTGTCCATGGGGCATTCCCTTGGCCGAAACTAACTACTTGATGGCTGAGGTGGAAAATATGTTAATTGAATGATGTTTTCTCATTCTATTGACAATTATTATCACTTGAAATTATCTAATAGGAAATACCGGCTGAGACCTTCAGAATATTGAGTCTGATCACTTTTCTCGCCGGCCTCGCGAGTGCCCTGAGTAATGTATCGTGACTAAACAACCAGTTACATACATCAATAGAGTACAAGCAGATAAACTAAGGCACGGATAAACCGCCATCATCTTGGATGGCATTACAACTGAGTGGTCCAACTCCTGTCCCCCAAATGTCCCGCAGTATATCTGGGTAGTGGGGAGTACTACCTGTGCACCCTGTAACTTGAAGCTGGGCGCTTGACCATGACATGAGCCATCACCCTCCCAAAATGTGCAAAAGCACTACCTCAGTATAAATACCGCCCCGTAATATTACACCCACAACAATATAGAGAAGAACAATCCTGATCGTGGCACTATGTTGCATCAAGGCCATCAAAAATATCAACCATAGGAGGGCGTGCTGGACATATCAGATCGCCTAGAAGGTGTCGAGTGAAGGAAGAGTGTCCATCAGGATATTTCTGATACTGCGAGGAGGCTGATGGTGGGACTCCTGATTTGACACGAGTTGGCATACTACTTGACTAGAAAGGAAATTGCAGCAAACATGGTGTGAAAAGGGAATGTTTATTCAAAAAAAACACCCCCCTTGTTCCGCGCGACAGGTATGCTTCGCTCCACCCTTAGCTGCACAAGAGAGTGCTGTTAGACCCTTTTTGGATTCTTTGGCTTCGAAATTAATATTTCTGTGTTGCGAGAATAGTGTTATTATTCCTTCGCGCCCATTTTCCGCAGCCCACACCCCAGGAAATCTTGCCCGTTGATATTCTCACCCCTGACCAGCAACAGAGTGCTTGCAATCTCGTCAATCCGAGATATGCCACGCAGTGAAGCCCCGTGAATCCCGTAGGCTAGCTTCCCAGATAAAACATTAGCCGTAAAACGTGGGGACGTAGAAGAAGCTTGGCCGATATATGACCATCAAAATTCATCAGAAGTCGAAGTGCAAGCGACTGCACGCTTTCGGTCATTTCATTTCTTGCATAAGGTCCCCAGTATCTGGAAGCGCATTCGAGAAATGGGGTCGCTGGGGGGTTGGATATAAAGCAGGTGGAGGGACCTTGACGCAATCATAACTGAGATATATCAAGCGAATCTCTACCATTGTTGCGTAGGGTTTCTGGAAGATTTTTGAGTGACTTTCGAGATATTCGTGAAGCATGAAGTGGACTAAGCGGACAGTGGACCCAGTATTATGGACGGCCAGAAGCCCAAGGCAGGAGACCAACAGTGTTTGTAAGGGGTTGAGATTGGTAGACTCTATTGGCACACCGAGGGTATAACATAACTTGTCCACTTTCATTGGCCGCTCTGATCGAGAAATCCATATTAAAGTGGCCATGCTGAGTCCTTTGGCCCCACCTTGGGCCGCCATTCTGTCCAAAGCTATACGATAGACAACACCTAAACCGAGTCCATTGGTCATTCTATTAAGCTGCTCTTGCCGGTCGCGAATTTCTGCCTCAGCTAATATTGCCCAATGTTTAGCGAAACAAGCAGAAATCTGGTCGACACTGTTAGTGGTCACTCGGGTTTTGAGAATAGAACTTGCGATCACATACACATTTGAAATAATTTCTGAAACTCGCTTCGTGATTTTGGCATCGAGGCTGGTATTCATTGCTTCGGGCTCCGGGTCGTTATCCAACATCATCTGCAGGTATTTTATAGTGTCCTCCCTTGTGGGCTTTATCTGGATGAAGAGCACACACCCGGGGAAATGTTTCGCAATCTGGCTATCGATGTGGGGTCGTGCCATAATAACTAGACGTATTTTCGGAGACCGCGGGGAAATAGTATACAAGGAGCGTAGGAGCTCGGGTAGATGCTTCTCGGGACATTCATCCAAGGTGTCAATACAGATAAATGCCCGCTCGAGTGGAGCAAGGGCTGCCTGCAGGAGCCAAAGAAGCCCAGAAACCCGGAGACCTCTACCACCAACCTGACAGTTTACTTTCCTGAATGCGTTGTCGATCTCAGGAGGAATTGCTCCTAGCCCCAGTATAAGTTGCTTGACGATGGTGCCCAATATGTTCTCTGGGGTTTTTTGTCTTTTAGTCCTGGCAGTCGTAGTAAAAGCAAGTAACGGTGACTTTCTACCCCACACCCTGATCGCATAGTGCATCAATCACTAGAGAGCTAATGCTGTAGTTAGTTATTGATCGCCCATGTTCTGTATATTTAAAATCACTGTGTCTCTCCCTACCTAAGATAGGTTTTCCACACTCCAGGAGCACCGGAACAAAATAGAATAGCTCTCGGGTTTGAAATTGGTGGAACGCGGGGTAGTATTACCTATTCCCCCTGCTCTTTCTTGAGTCTCTTGTGCAACTTCATCCGGATTTCCCCTCCCACATGAACCTCCAGGCCCAACACTGAAGTGCTCAACATGCCATTGTATTAGATGTAACTCTGTGCCATTCTGAAAATCTTATAGCTAGCTCCCAATTCCCGCTGCCATGTTTCTACACCATATAGGCTTATTATATCTAAATTCTGTGTTTTGATCTTTTCCGCAAATTCCTCTCAACTCAGTTTTATGTGTGAAAATTAACTACAAAGAAAACTTACACAATGAATTTGTAGTGGTATCTGAGAGTGATGTGGTATTTGAGGAGTGCTTTTTTTTTTGAAAAATAGGTAAGATGGGACCTTTGAGATATAAACTCCCATGTCCCTCTTCTGAACTGGAATGGGGCACTCTCTGGCTCATTGGCATCTGGGAGTTTGTATATTATTTAGAAATTATAGCTGCTGTCATACAGATCTGGGGAACGGGAAGGAAAAAAAAGAGCCGCCGATCGCGGACTACTTCCCACAGGGTCCGGGTCCAGAGTCGGATTCTACCACCTCAATCTCCCAGTTCCCATAGGGCAAGAGCTTTTAAGGCTCCTGCCCTACATGATGGATTGTTCAATAAATACTCATTTCTGAGTAGGAATTGAACTCCTGGGCTCCTGCTAAGTGCACAGAGGGGTTAATTGGTTCTTGACATATTAACCACTGCGCCAGCTAGGTATTTCATGTAATGTTACCATGGTAACGAATACTTATCCTGCTGGTAGGCCGGTTGACCTTTTTTCTCCCCTCACAGTTGGTCCATAAAACTATTTCCTATCACTAAAGATTCAATTCATTCTAGAAAAGAAATAGGGAAATGAGCAACTATTGATAAAGTAACAATAGTGGTGAAGAGGGATAGAGGATTGGAAGGAACCTTTCTAGTCAAAGTTTGTGTAAATAAGAAATAATTGAAGGGTATCGCCAGTTTCTGAGCTTGAGAAGGAGGAAGGAATCCCCTCACCTTGGTCCCACCTATCCCACAGTATAACATATGCACATCTGGAGAGCACTACCTGGGCACCCTGTCACTTGAAGCTGAGAATTCAGCCAAAAGACAAGGAATCCTCACCACTTCTAAAAAGAAAACTACTAACTGGGTCAAAATACCTCGTAAGACCACCCTTAGAACAAGAAACATAAAAATAGTCTTATCATGACACTACATCTTGCGGAGGCTAAAATATTAGTTATTAGTGGCATTTGGGACTCACTAGGTTGCCTAGAAAGTACTGAGTAATATTTGACAATAAAGAGGTGGATGGGAAAGTGGTATGAGTGCCTATCCCGATATTTCCAATTGCTTGAGAAGGCACACAGTGTGATTCTTGATGTGGCACAGGTCAGTGTACCACCTATTAATTAAATAAATTGCGATAATGAGTATGTGAAATGGAGGGATTCGGGATTCTAAGGCCCTGTTTGGCATATCAGAAAAGCTCAGCTTTTCAAAGGTTTTCTCAGCACTCTCAGAGGTGAACGCAAAAATAAGCAGCAGTCTGTTTCCTATGAACAAAATACGATCCTTCTCCCCACTCTCAGTATTTTCTCTCCGGCAGTATTTCTTATAAACCCATTACTATTAGTGTATAATTATTGCTTTCATACATCCACTTGAACATTATTACTTCTCCAGTATTAGGTATTAAGACAGTGTACTTTGACCTTGATTTTTTTATATCTCATTCAAGGATGGTGCTCGTGTCAATGAACTTTGATAATACAGGTTCTCTAAATTCCAACATAATAGTCATATTGGTTTTTACAAAGCAAATTCGACGACTTCAAGTTCACACTTAAATCCTGAGAGAAATAAGAAACAGTTCATGATTTAGTTTGTTCCACACTGAGTGGATATAAAGTTTGCGATAGGTTAGCCACTTTGGAATACAGTATTTGGATCACCTGTGATCTATTGCTCTTGATGCTCCCCTAAGTCGCAAAGGTTCCTGGTAGATCCTGACTGCCACCTTCATTCTTTGGTTGAAACTGGTGGCCGTACGGTACAGTCTTGATGTGAGATCTGCCGGAGATGGCAGGGAATCCCTAGACTGCTTTATCAGATTGTAATCTATGGTGACAACTGTTGTCTTCCTGGAGCACGGGACTTGGACAGATAGAAAAATTGCAGTCTTGCCTGATATGGCCTGAAGACGGCAAAGAGTCCGGGACTGTTGTGAGGGCTGGTTTTGACTGTACAGATATGTGAGAGTAAGGCTGACGTGGAGCGGTGGTAAGGCAATCATGTGGCCTGGATTCGGGGCACAACAGATACTGTGCTTGTACATGGGGAAGCAGGAAAGGGTTGTGGGTGGCATTATGATCGGCTTGTTCATAGCCCTGTGTTATCATTTTCTCTTCGAAGCATACAGTACAGTATCATACTGTCTACACTGAAACGTAAAATGTTGTCAGGAGGACCACTTACCTAAAAGATGGCAATGATAATCAACACTGGTATGATAGAAAAATCTAGCAAATGTATTAACCGAGATAAGGAGAGTAAAGAAAGAGGAAAGGAAAAGGGGGAAAAATAAAGGCGGAGAAACCTCGTCAGCCAGTCCGAAAAAGACAACAAGAATTAGAAAACCCCGGAAAAGTCTAGTTTTGGCTAATTTGATAAGTTACGAATTCTTTCTAAGGATACCAGAAAGAGTACATACGGTTAGTGAACAGAAACTAAGAATAGAATGAAAAATGCTTGTTCTAATGAGATCTTTCCTATCATACGCGAAGGACGCGCAGTGGCATCGGCAAGCAGTACACCCCTGCGGGGAGGGTGTCACCGTGGGGAGCAGGCAAAGAATGAAAATATGCAAGCCGAGGCCGACATAGAGCATCTCGGCCCCAATAGGAGTGGTGTTTCTAATTCCACCACAGGAGATATAGTAGGAATGCCAATACCATCATAGTGAGTATGAGGAGCGGGGGGAGAGAGGGTAAGAATGAATTTTCTTTTTTGATGTAATAGCAGCGAAGATCGGTCCCTAGAGCCGCAGGAATGCGCTGTGGTGGTGGCTATGGTGAAGATGCAAGGGATCCTATGGCAGCGAGAGCTGATGGAACAGGATGTGCTGGGGGGAGGTAGGAGGGTCGAGTTCAGGGTCGTGGGTGGGGGTTCGGGGATTTTTGTGGGGTTCATCTACCAGAAGAGTGACTAGTGAAAAATGTGGTATTCTTTCCTGCTGCTTGTTCACGCTGGCATCCGGTGGTTGCAGAGGGCACTGCACAAGGGATTCTGGCCCTCGGTCATCTTTATTAGTACAGGAATAAGGGTTCGAGTATGGTGTTATTGGGTAGTGGAAATGGCATCCAAGCATTCCTGAAGAAGCTGGGCAACTGTCTCATCATTAAGCAGGGCTGGCGATTGTGGATTGACTTCTCTTAATTCCAAAAGCATCAAAGTTGGCGCAAGAGAGTGTTTTTGGGAAGAGCCCCGCGAGGCAGAGAGGGCATAACACAGCCCCGATTTCCACAAGTTTCAACCTCCTGAGATACTGGATCCACAACCTCACACCTGCGACCTTCAGTAACTCTATCGGCTACCTCATAGCATCCTGAACGATATGAATACGCCAACCATCCATCCTCATGCTACCAGGATAGGCTTCAATGACAGTTTTAACGTGATAAACAGTTACAACAATATATATGTGGATGGAAAGCCCGAGATACAAGAGTGGCTATCGCCACTAGAACCTCGCGTGCGCCACCAGGATGTCCGTACCGGACGACTAGATGGTGTAGGGGAATGGCTTTTGCAAAGCAATGAGTTTATCAACCGGCGCGATGGCGAGGGTGAATCCGACAAAGCGATTTTATTTTGTTCCGGGGATCCGGGAGTCGGGAAAACCTATCTTAGGTAGGGATAGAAAGCGATTTTAGATATACGGAGTATGGCCGATGGAAAACTGACAGCAAAGTTAGCTCTTTAGTGATTAACGCACTGTGCGATCAGACCGTGGGGCAGAAAGTCGCTGTCACTTGCTTCTACTGCGACTTCCAGGACCAAAAAAAGCAAACACCGGAGAATATATTGGGTTCCCTCGTCAAGCAACTGATATGTGGGTTAGGAGCGATTCCTAGTGAGATCAAGAAGGCGTTCCAGAAAACTAAGGGCCAGATTGGCGGTCGAGGCCTCCGGGTTCATGAACTTCTTCCACTCCTACAGGCTGTCCTTGTTGCACTGGATCGGGCTTTTATCTGCATTGACACCTTAGACGAGTGCCACGGGAAGTATCAACTCGAACTTCTACGTGCATTGTATACTATTTCCCAGTAGTCTCCAAAAATACACTTCTTCATTACTGGACGACCCCATATCGATCGTGAGATTAAGAAACATTTTCCCGGTAGTGTAGTATTCGTCCAAATAAAGCCAGCGATGGAGGATATTATGAAATACCTGCAGATGATGTTGGATAACGACCCGGAGCCCGAAGCAATGAATGCCAATCTTAAGGCTGAGATTGTGAAAATGGTTTCAGAAACTATTTCGGATGTGTACGTGATGGCAAGTTCTATGCTCAAAACTTGACTAATCGCTAACAATTTAGCCTAGGTTTCTACTTGTTGAACTAACCATTGCGGCAGTATTGGCGGAGGTGATAGTCTACGACCGGCGAAAGCGGCTCAAGAGAATGACCAATGGACTCGGGTTGGGCGATGCTTATCATGTCGCTTTGGATAGAATAGAGGCCCAAGGCGGGGCCAAGTCGAGACTTGGCATGGCCACTCTAATGTGGATTTCTCGATCGGAGCGGCCAATGACTGTGGACGAGCTATGTCACGCCCTAAGCGTCCAAATAGGGTCCACCGAGCTCAATCCTGAAAGTATTCCTTCCATACAAACATTGTTGGCCTCCTGTCTTGGACTTGTTACGGTCGGTAAGACGGGATCAACTGTGCGCTTAGTTCACCTCACACTTCAAGAATATCTTGACGGCAACTCGGAAATCTTCCGGAACCCCTACGCAGCAATGGCCGAAGTTTGCCTGACATATCTCAACTATGATTGTATCAACATACTTTCACCTACTCTAGATGATGCTCCACCAACCACTCCATTTCTCGAATACGCTTCAATATACTGGGGGCCTTTCGCAAGAAATGGAACTACAGAAGGTGTCAAGTTGCTTGCACTACGGCTTCTATCCAATTTTGATAGTCATATATCAGCCAAGTTTCTTCTCCGTCCGGAAGTTTATGAGCTGAGGGCTGAGCCGACTAGACACCCGGAAGGATTCTCTGGGCTTCACTGCGTTGCATATCTTGGCATTGATGAGATTGCAGTGGCTCTGTTGTAGGTCAAACACGGGTATATCAATAGGAAAGATTTCTTGGGCTACACGCCACTGATATGGGCTGCTAAAAATGGCTCCGAGGGGGTAATAAAGCTATTGCTAGAACAAAAAGATATCAATCTCGAAACCAAAGACGATGAATGTGGTCGAGGAGCGCTCTCTTGGGCAGCCGCTGGTGGATATCGGGGAATAGTGAAGCTGCTTCTGGCTCGGGAAGAGGTCGAAGCCGAATCGAAAGACTATGGTGGTAAGACACCACTGTCATACGCTGCTGGGTCTGGGAATGAGGGGGTGGTGAAACTGTTTCTGGAACAGGAAGACGTCAACGTAGAATCAACCGACAATAGGGGTATGGCACCGCTCTCATACGCCGCCCTATCTGGGAAGGAGGCAGTGGTGAAGCTGTTGCTGGAAAAGGAGGAGGTCAACGCAGAATCAACAGACAATTGGGGTAGGACACGACTCTCATACGCCGCCGAGTCTGGGAAGGAGGCAGTGTTGAAGCTGTTGCTTGAAAGGGAGGAGGTTAACGTCGGATCAACAGGCAATGAGGGTAGGTCACCACTCTCATACGCCGCCCAGTTCGGGAATGAGGCAGCGGTGAAGCTGTTTCTGAAACGGGAAGAGGTCAATGTCGAATCGAAAGACAATAGGGGTAGGATACCTCTCTCTCAGGCCGCTCAGTCCGCGAATGAGGGTGTGGTGATGCAGCTACTAGAACGGGAAGATGTCTGCGCGGAATCGAAAAACAATGATCGCAGGTCACCACTCTCATACGCCGCCAGGTCCAGGAGCGAGGGAATGGTGAAGCTGTTTCTAGAGCGGGAAGAGGCCAGTTCCGAATCGAAGGACAATGGGGGTAGGACACCACTCTTACACTTTCAAAAACGGATGGGAGAAGACAGCGAAGGTGCTCTTAGTCCTCGAAGCGGTCAACCCTCAATCACCGGCCCTGCATGATGAGGAAGTTTTCAGGCTTTCTCGGGAATGGTTGGATACCTCGCCCGTTACCCACGAATACGATTCTGGAACCCCCACTCTCGGCACTCATGAAGATGACCTCTGCGACCGGAAGATTCCAACACGAACATGCCCCTACAACGCGCACAACATTCCTCGCTAGCCACCCTTTTCGTACATGACTCCTATCAAAATTCTGAGCTACCATACCCTAAACCTAACCCCACACCTCACCCTCACCACATCCAGTTCCACTAGATGCCGCGGCCCTTGAATCCCCTGCATCTTCGCTCGCGCTACCAGTACCCCTGCAGCCCATTTCTACGGCTCCGGAAGACTAATCTTCGGCCATATCACGCCAAAAAGGAAAGCGTATCCTTACCCTGACCCTGCTCCCCAAAACCGTTTCGGCAACTTTGGCACTCCTACTATATCTCCGATGGCGTAGATAGAAGCATTTCTCGTGTTTGGGTGCGGGATACTCTATTCCCAACCCAGAATCCGTTATTTATATTTGCGCCTGCTCACCTACCACATGATCTTCCGTGCACTTGCAAAGCCTGCCCGTTCCACCGGGAGCGCTCTTTATATGATGTCCAATGTCTCCTTGGAAACTAAACACTTTTCCTGCCATTCTCAGTTTTTGTTTTCTAATTGGGTGTGCTCCTTGTGGTTTTCTGAGAAAGCGCTTGTGTGGAATTAGCCAAGCTAAGTCCTCTTTTTTTTTCTGGGCTTCCCTCAACTTTTTGCTTTCGTTCTTTTGGAGATGTCCTTTTTTTTCTTCTTTCTTCCTCATTTTTTTTCTTCATTTCCCTTTCAATCTACCCACTACACCTTTCTATTCTACCAATGCTGAATATTGCCGCATTGTAAGAAACCGGTTTTCGCTACAAAATTTACGCTTCGGTGATTCGATAAGTGGTAGCACTAGCGAACGCCAGAACAGCACTACACACTTCCAAAAAATGGTAATAACCCATGGATGAGAACAAGCGGATCACAGCATCAGGAAGCCCATAACTCTTGGCCCCTTCCCATGGGCACCTGTTCCGCTCAAGAATTCAAGTCACGTATTTTCCTCACCACCACCACGCTCAAGAGCTGTTCTCACAAGTATGGCAAGACCAGCCCTCGCAACAGTTCCTAGGCCTTGGTCTCTCTCCGGGTAGACTGCTAAGAAAACAGGACCGGACAAAATAATTTTGATATCCATGTAGTCTCGCAATTTTGGAAGGCTACCTCTTTCCACCCAAGACACTGGGTGGTTCTAAGTATCCGCCGGAAATTCTCATGGCCCTTGAGGGGCTATCGAGAGGGATGAATTATGCACAGCATGTTGTGCCAGCTGTGTTTTTAAAAGTTGCTTACCAGTTCCCTAAGCACCGGATATATCCTCTAAGCCTGGAACTACTGTTTCACTCTTTTCAGGAAGTTTCAACCTCTTCATCTCGCATTTTCTTTCCTATAGTTCTTCGTTGCCCCTAGGCGGTGTGTTAGATTCTGCCGGACTAGAAATTGATCTGTGCGCTTTCCCCTACAATCGGAGAGCTAGTGACAGACTTTCTTTTATCACCGGATATGCCTCCTTATGACCATAGCAGATTGCTGGATTCCTCCAAGGCATCTCTGGCGAATACGGAAATACTGATCGTGTTGGGAATGGTGGTAATGATCGGATCGGGGGTTTCACACTGCGAAGGTGAGAGGCCCGGGGGGATAAGCGGGTGGCTGTATCGGGACCTCGGGCGCCGGCTCAACCGATACGACAAAAGCCGAAAGGGGAGAAAGAAAAAGGAAAGAACGGGAGGCGAGAAGCAAGGAAAGCAGTATGGAGAGAAGGTTTTCACCTCTAGGACATTTCCGCTGACGCGTACTTTTGTGTCCTTGTGTGGATTATTTCCAACAAACCGGGTTTGTTCAGTTTGCTTGTATTTTTTGATTTTTGGTGGCCTTGATATGGTACAAAACAGTGTCACGATCAGTCTGTTTCCCCCCTTCCCGCTGTGGGGGAGGCATTTCAAGGTGTTACTTAGACCATCGTACTTTTTGGGGGGGGGGCTGAGGCGAGGGGAGGGTAGATCTCTTGTTTTACAGCCAACGCCCCGGCTTCAAGTTACAGGGTACGCGTCTGTAAGTTAGCCCGCCTAGTTGTAATACCATTTAAGATAGTGTCGGTTCACTGGCGCCTGAGCTTAACTGAATATACTCCATTGATGTATGACAGGCAACACATTATATAGCTAAGAGACTCTGGCCAGGACACTCGCAACATCCGACAGGATTTTCAGACCCAATGCTCGGAACTCCACAGCCAGTAACCCCAGCCCGAGAATTGGAAGTGGTAGTAAATGTCAACAAAACCTGAAAGCATCATTCAAAAAACCACCTGTTCCATCTCAGTCGCCAAGTACCTAGCTCGGTGGGGGAAATATCCCCTTGACAAGTAACTTAGGCCACATTATTAGGGGTAAAACTCCCCGTGGTAAGCCGGCTCCTGTGTTCCCACTACCGAGCCGTCTACCTCATTACGGGAATCACGATTCTCGAATGGCCAGTCTGGCCCGTGCTCTACTGAAGGTGTCGTGGCCGCAGTCCTGTAAATAGGGGGTTTGTTCAAGCGGGCATAGCTGGAATGCAGATATCTGCAGACTTCAAATCACTCTCTCTACATGGCTAGGAATGGTGGTAGTGAGACTGAACTGTGCTTTGGGGGTCTCGATTCTCAGAGCAGTCTAGTTGTCATGAACGCGTAAGTGGGGGCCATGTGTGATCTGAGTATGCCATATGATCCGTAAATATTTTGGCAATGGGTAGCAGGTACGGTATCTTTTGTCCTTTAAACGGCAAGGATTAGCAATGCAACAGAGGTAAGACTCCGGCAATCACCAACGCAAGACTTTTGGGTAAGTGGGGAAGTTTGCTTGTCCTCATCGAACTCCCCCTTTCCGCTCTACCACCCAACTGACTAATCAAATTGTAAAGACAGGAAACTACAAAGGTATTCTTCTATCAGATTCTTTCCATGGATCCCCACATATATCCACTCTCACCTGCGCAAGTCTTCCTTTCCTCTGCATGCTCCGATGCTAACGGAAGAAAGACAAGCTTCATAACTTCTCCCATTATTTGTAGCATCCGATCCACCCAGTCTCTTTAACTCTACCGTACAGCTTCCTATTCTAACTGACAAATGATTTACTTCCGACGGATACCTCATCTATTTTCGTGGATGAGTTATTCAACCGTAACCCCTATCCGAACAACAAAGCAACATCTTGAACATCTGAACCTGTCGAGCAGCATCCACGCCTTTTAACCCCCCCGGGGTCGTATATAGTTGTGCTTGAAATAGCATATCATACTAGGATAATCACGCATGTGTGGAGACTGCCTATGCATACGCCAGTGTTCTGTTCGATCTATCCATGATATGCACCCTCCGAGAAAATTCTCCATGATATGAGCAATAATATTCAATCACTTGCTTGCCCTGTTGACTTTAGTGACTATGCGCCGTACAGAGCTAGTCTCTCTGGCCTCAGTGTATTGACGCCTCTATGTGCCACAGAACCAGAGCACCATAGTATCACCGGTACCGGCACTTTTTCAAAAGTTCTGCCGATCATCCTGCACCAGCTGTAGTGACATTATAAATATGACAACCAATCTAGAAAGCATTAGGATGATAACAACCTATAATTTCCCACAGCAGCTCTGCTCATCTTACGTACTCTCCCTAACATTAACTTCTCTGAGATTTGTCGTTGATATTCTAGTCCAGTGCAAGGATGCTAAATTCATACACGAGACTTCCAATTCCAAGAATATATGCTTATCATAATAGGTTGCGCTGCGATACCAGAGAGAACCTAATAAAATATTGTGATTCCAGAAACAGTGCCGACTTCACGATACTATTAGCTAAGTAGAGGGAATTCCTTTCTCCTGCCCAACCTTTAGCAATCACGAATCCCTATCAATTAGTTCTTATCAACACAACTTATGATCGGTAAAGTTCCTTCAAATAGTCTATCTCTCTTCACAGATATATGCGACTTTACCTATAGCAGCTTCTTTGTTTTTTCACATATCTTATTAATAATAAATTCAATATTTCTGTGATACGAAGTAGTTTCATGAACCACCAGGGAGAAAAAAGGTAAAACTGCCGACTATCAGGATAAGTATTTGTTCCCATGGTAATATTGCATGAAATACCTAGCTGGCGCAGTGGTTAATATGTCAAGAACCAATTAACCCTCCTGTGCACTTAGCAGGAGCCCAGGAGTTCAATTCCTGCTCAGAAATGAGTATTTATCGAACAATCCATCATGTAGGGCAGGAGTTTCAAAAACTCTTGCCCTATGGGAACTGGGAGACTGAGGTGGTAGAATCCGACTCTGGGCCCGGACCCTGTGGGAAGTGGTCTGCGCTCGGCGGCAAGACTTTTCTCTTTTTTTTACCCCTATTCCTCTCCTTCCTTGATCTTTATGACAGCAGCTGTAATTCTTGAATGCTATACAGACTCTACAGTACAAAGCAGCTGCTGAACCGGCCTCCGCGGATAAATTATTTCGCATCAAACCACGCATCTCATGGTAACCTAAAGGGTCTTTTACTCAGGGATGTTCGCCATGCATGGTCAGTAGTGACAGTGACCAGTGTTTATAGATTGATGTCTCTAAATTCAGGTCTCATATGTATTATTGCTCTTTATACTGGTTGTCAAGATCGATAATAGCCGAGACCCAACCTCACTCTTCCTCAGTAACATCCTCAGCACACAACCCACACATATGTTATGATACGACCATAAATATACCAAAGCCTCATCTCCGCCTTCCGTCCAACCACCCCCCACCCTCACCGCAGCGGGAAAGTCTGCCACTAGATTCCTGGTTATACCGTACTCTACGAAGACATAACCAACCGTCCTATCTGACACGAACCCCGCCGCCAAACAGCCAGTAATGCCAGTTATCACACCCACCGGCGACACCTCTTTCAGTCTCATACTGCAACTCCCAGCCCCGTTACCACCAGGCACCTACATCCAGGGCAAAGAATTTGACCGATCTTAATGGAGCTTAGAAAACACGAGCCAAAGATTAAATATGTTAAGCCATCCTTCTCCCGTATCTTCCATCAAGGTCCATCCCAACACCTACTGGCAATCTCCAATAACTGTACCATTCTACAATACACAGGCAGTGCTATTATGACACACCGATCACACATTCACAGCATAATATTCAGTCTCATACTACGCTCAATTTTGCAAACCCAGAAAGTTCCCAGTATCTTCGTGACACATCCGAACATGTCAAAAAGAAAAAAAACACTAGACAAGTGTCTCCAGTCCATTGCATGAACCACTGTGCCTAACAGCAAGTTGAAGCGCAAAGCGCCTATGGGTAAAAAAACTCGCACAATATACATACATATCGACCCCGCAGTTGGTGGAGTTGCAACCAATATCCGCCCCTTCCCAATCTCATCCGGCAAGTTGTGGGAGTCTACCCTCCGTCTGTGATTGCTCTATATTTGTTCGTAGCAACACAATTCCTAGATACCATGTTCCATTATCCGGCTGAGTAATACATATAATAAACAGTATGATACAAAGATACACTTATGAGTGAAAAGTCCAAGCACGAAGGGCCCCTGGTCCTAGAGTGGTTGTCACCACCGGAACCTCACTTGCGCCTCTAATCCATGCGCACCTAGTGGATAGATGGTGTGGGGGAATGGCCTTTGCAAAGTAGCATGTTTATCAATTGGTGTGACCGTAAAGGTAAATCTGCTATAACTCTACTATTTTGCTCCTGGCTGGGGGGTTCGGTGGCAGGGAAAACAAATCGTGTGTAGGGGGGTGAGGGGTGGCTTTATATATACAGATCATGGGGGAGTGAAAACTGACATCAAAATTGGCTCTCTAGAAATACGTGCGCCGGGCGGTCAGAGTGCAGAGAAGAAATTCGCTGTCGCTGGCTTATACTGGGCCTCTCGGTACCAGAAGAAGCAAACCACAGAGAAATCTTTGGGTGCTCTTGTCAAGCAACGTATACAGGGACTGGGAGCGATTCCTACCGAGATTGATAATTCACCCCAGAAATTAAAGGGTCAGGTTTAAGGTCGAGGTCTTTCAGTTCATGAGTTTCCACTCCTACAGACTTCCCTTAATCCACTGGAGAGGGCTTTTTATCTGCATTGATGCGCCCACTGAATGCCCGGGGAAGGATCTACAAGAGCTCCTGCGCTCGTAGTATCCTATTATTCAGTAGTCGCCAAACGTACGTCTACTAATTTCTGGGCGGCCCCATTGATCTCGAGATCAAGAAATATTTTTCCGGAGGTGCACAGCTGGTCCCGGGAGAGCAAACAAAGTAGGATACTATGTAATACCTGTTAATGATGTTGGATAACAACCCCGAACCCGAAGCAAGGAACGCGGTCCACGGGCCTTAAATCGAGAGATGAGTTCCAGAGACTACCCCGGTGGCGCATGCGACTGCAATTCTCATGCCCAAAACCGGAGTAACCCCAATTGCGCCTAAATTTCTCCTTGCTTTGCTAGATCGCCAAGCGGAAGCAGCAATATATAGCTGGCAGGGGCAGTTCTGGAGAATTACTTCTGGACTCGGTTCAGGTGATACCTATCCCATGGCTTTGGATAGGGTGAAGGCCCAAGGCGGGGCCAAGTCGAGACTCGGCATGGCCGCTCTAAGGTAGATTTCCCGATTGGGGTGGCCACTGGCAATGACTCCGGGGCCAGTGTGGACGAGCTGTACCATCCCTAGGTGTGCAGATAGTGTATACTGTTTACGATCCGGAAAGCGCCCCTTCCATACAAACACAATTAACCTCTTGTCTTGGAATCGCTACTGTGCATATAATAAAACGAGGCCTAGAACCAACTTAGTGCACTTCACACTTCAAGAATATATCGATAGCCGCTACAAAATCTTCCCGAACTCCTACGCAAAAATGCCCGAAGGTTGCCTGACATATCCTAACCCTGATTGTGGTGATCATAATTATGCTTTCACTGACTTATATCCTGCACCATCAACCCCATTTCTCGAATACGCTCCAACGTACTAGAGGCCCTATGCAAGAAATGCAACTCCTGAAGGTGTGAAATTTCTTGCACTTCCGCTTCTTTTACTGATGGACACAAGTGTCCTCGAGTCTCGTCGGTTATGCTAGGGATTTTTCCACTACAGCTGCGCTAGCATGTCAAAATGCGAAACCACTTTGTTCAACTCAATTCCCAATTACCAAGACCTTTGCTAATGAAGCAACTTTTACCGAAATACAATTACCCCAAAACCTGTGAGCCGGAGCCATTGGCGCTATTCCATGCAGCTAGAGTGTCGCATACCGCTTCTACCGCTTGCCGTCATGACTAGAGCGAGGAACCCTTTTTTTATAACGCGAATTTCGAATAGAAGCTTATCGAGGAACCTATAATGGGGTATCTCATCGAGAGTGTGGTTATAGGTGTGCCGGGTAGATATTTTTCTATTTACTAATGGATGATATCACATAATTGCCGTGGCATACATGTATAGTATCAACGTGTTTGAGAGAGAAACGTTGCTAAGCTTGATTTTTGATTACATGAACTCTCTTGAGTTTATATCCTCAATCCAGGAGGAAGAAGAGAACACAAAATGAAAACAAAACTAAGAACCAGAACAATAACAACATAGTCTGAAAGGTAGGGAGAAGCAAATAAATATGGAATGAAGGAAGACATAGCACAGTTGAATAAGGTATGGAGTTATGGTTAAGAAAGGAATGGTGAAGAGAAAGGAATGACGAAGAGAAAAGGAATGACGAAGAGAAAGGAATGATAAATAAAGCAAGAAATGAAAGTAATGTCATGTAATGAGCCAGTTGCATAGGAATGGAACTAGCTCTGTACCGCGGATAAGTGCTAAGTTCAACATATAGATAGAGTGATCAACCATGATCACGAATACTAGAGCACGGCCTGATCGCGCCTACCACTATTCACAATTACTATTACATTATCATTATCAAGCTGTTTTCCCCACCACCACTTTGGTATCACTACATATGGGTGTGGGAAGTGTTGACGCATAACCTAGTGAGCTGACAACGGAGTTTTTATGGCATGCTAAATAGAGCCGAAAAACATCTCCAGGGTACGTGCCATATTCGGAAGAGGCCCAGGCGAAGAAAGCTTGAAATGAATTAAACGACCCCCTCCGGCATTTTGGTTCATGCATCATGTGAGATCTTGCTTATCAGACAAGATAAGATAACTTTGGCATGTTTTTGGGGGGTGGTCCCGGTACCCTCCCTGTATCTTGACCAGGCCCTGTACGAGTACCATACTATGGTACTTACCAAAACCAAAATCCGTCCCCGACCCTTATGTTAGAAAAGATGATTACGCGTTCTGTTTGCTGTGTCATTACATGTTTCTGATACTGCCCCTCGCTTTTCCTCAATCGTTCAGTTGCCTAGGTTTTCTCCTTTTCTTCTCTTACTTACTCTTCTCATTTTAAGATATAATCAATCAAGAACTCCTTCTCCTCTGATTCCGCATATCCAGGAATAGTTCCAAAACCTTACCCATGCACGCCGTTCAGAACCGCGCTTTACCCGTTGCCATGAGCGAAGGGCGGCTCAGAACCTCCCCTCTCGGCGCACAAGTAAAGGTCTAGATAGACTTTTTGTTTTGGCAAGTACTGTACTGTACTGTGCCCCGACTTTCCTTGGGTCAGCCACACCGAGTGTGGTGCCACTCGAGTGACCCCGGTATTATGGCACGGATCCTGCCATGACGAGACTGAAGGAGGCTTTAGATAGTAGCCAAGTATACCCAATACGTAGCACAATCTTTACCCATTATTCTCTACGCGGGAAAGCGTGACGTATTTGAAGGAATCTGAGGTTATTGCAATATATGTGTATCTTTTGCATAGAGAGATTCTTATCACGGCAGGTATCACGTGTTCCTAGAGAAAGCGTTGGTTACCGCTCTAAAACTTCATCCCAATTGGTTGGTTACAGGGATCTGAAATTTTATAGTATCCTAGGAGCCCATACCGTAGTGCAATCAATGTTTATTTAGTAATATTTTCAATAAAAACTGGTTGCATTTTTCCGCATCCAAAAAACTCCTACCCCGGCCTATCCCGTCCCCGGTATCTTACTTTTCATACTGTGAATGGTGCGTTATGGGGGGTCTAGTCCCAAGAATTTGGGTGATATACCGGTATCATAATGACCAGATTTATCTCTGCGAGCAGTTGGATTATAGAAGCTAGTTTCCAAGACTGGAGGTCTTCCCAGATGACTTGCTGCTCGACACCGGGATACCCGGTCGCCCGGTCATATTCGTTGAGCTGCTTTGTGTGTGCTCCATTCCGGTTTGCACGGGCTCCTTATGCGATCCCGGAGGAGCTGCGGCTGACACTCTGCCCTGGTGCTGGATTTCATTGCCAAGATCCTGAGAAACATGCCACATTCACCTTGCTTCCCACACTTCTCCCCTCTTCTCTTGCGGCGATAAGGCCTACAAAAAAAGACACCACTCCCGCAATGTGCGAACACTCCACGAGTTCTTTTATTTAATTTTAGCGGGTATTGGGGAGGCTATCATGTCAACTTTAGCATGTGGCTCTTGGCTACCAGTACAGTACTGTACTCGAGTATTAGTATTCGTACTGCTACTATTGTATGCTAATATAGTTGACCGAACATCTCGATGCGACAGGGCATACTTATTTCGCGATACTTCACTACCAAAACCACTACTGAAGGATATTTGAAAATCAAATAAATATATAATCCTAATTGATCTCTTGTATACCGCGAGTTTTTTGTTGTGGTAAGGTATTGGGGTGAGGGAGTGAGGGAGAGCGGTCACAATGTTGCGCGTGGTCGAACGTCGAGGTGCCAAATTTTCGGTTAATTCTGCCAACCTACAATATTATCCACCCTCACACCCTACAAGTAGTCTTTACTTTCGTTCACCTGAGGGTTGAGTTCCCCATGCGTGTCCGAGAAAGGGAACTTCCGCATCCTAGTTTAATTACCATTATTGATCTTCGATGATGATACTAGAACCGTACTCCAGTTGACCGTCCAATACTGCGGACATGAAAATCGCCAAATTTCCAAACCTCAAGCCACCAATAACGACGTGGGTATGATACCTTCACCATATGGATCTGAGGGACAACCCCTCAAGCGGCTCAAGAATAGTTTGTGCTATTCTCAATAGAGGTTCATCGACAGAGAGACATTGTGAGATGAAATTTAGAACTTAAACTAAATTTCTATGGGAGGGAATTGTTTTTATACAGTGCTAGACAAGGGGTTAAGGGGCCTACTGGGAACTGGGCACCTGAGGAGCCCTTGTTGAAGTTCTGGACTAGGATCGGGTTTCTGATTCTCGGCTCGCAAGGCGTCCTATAGTATCAGCCATAAGAACCGATACAGTCGCACAAGAGACACGAGAAAGCACACTTGGAATACGGTAACACTACCACCCAGCTTTGCGCCAATTTCAACCCCCGGAGAGATCCAATCCACAACCTCACAGCTCCGACATTTAGTACCTCTCTCAACTACCTCATAACATCCCCGACAACATGGGCATGGGAACCATTCATCCTCATGGTATCGGCATAGGCCATAAGGGCAGTTATGACATGACAAACAGCGACAACACTAAATATGTGGACGAAAAGACTAAGGATAAAAAGCCCCCAGGTCCTAAAGTGGCTGTCGCGACTGGAACCTTGCGTGCGCCCCCAATAGGTTCGTACCAACCGAGTAGATGGTGTCGGGGATGGCTTTTGCAAAGTGACGAGTTTACCAACTGGCGTGATGGCAAGGGTGAATTCGACCGAGCTATTCTATCTTATTCTGGGGCTCCGGGAGTGGGGAATACCCATCTGAGGTTCGGGGACGGAGAGGTTTTATATATAGAGCATGGGCGGTCGATAACTGACTGCAACATTAGCTCTGTAGTGATTAGTGCACTATGTGATCACAGTGCAGGACAGAAGGTTGCCGCCACTTGCTTCTGCTGCTACTTCCAGAACCAAAAGACGAGAAGCCCCGGAGAACATATTTGGTGCCATTTTCAACCAACTTATACTGGGGCTGGGAGCGATTCTCAACGAGATGGATAACGCATTCCGGAAAGCCAAGGGCCAAGTTGGTGGTCGAGTCCTCCAGGCTCACGAGCTTCTTCCACTCTTACAGGCTGCTTTTGCTGCACCAGAGTAGGCTTTTATCTGCATTGATGCCTTGGTTGAATTCCAAGGAAAACACGTACGCGAGCTTTCATGCTCATTGCATACTATTTTCCAAATGGTCTCCAAAAATACGATTATTTGTTACTGGGCGACCCCATATTGAGTGTGAGATTAAAAAACATTTTCCCGGGGGTGCACTGTTCGTCCAATTAAAGCCAACTGTTCAGGATATTGTAAAATACCTAGAAGTGATATTGGATAACGACCCCAAACCCGGAGCAATGAATGCCGATCTTAAGGCCAGAATCATGAAGCAAGTTTCCGCAGCTATTTGAAGCTTTAAGCTCGTGGCTTAGGTGATCACTCACGGTTGCACCTTGATTCCTACTTGTTTCGCCAAACGCCACAGCAATATCGGCAGAGGCAACAATCTACCGCCGGCGAGAACGGCTCAAGAGAATGGCGAATGGACTCGGTTTGGGTGATGCCTATCATGTCGCTCTGGACTGAAAGAACTGTAACTTTCCGGAGACCAAAAATACTCACGACACCGCTGTCACATGCTATCACTCGGTGGAAACGAAACGCCAAGTGTTGGAAACTGCAGATTGATAGCGGTACTTGGTGCGGGATAGTCTCGCGCTC
The DNA here is from genome assembly GCA_014065205.1 of Tuber brumale. NCBI lineage: Eukaryota > Fungi > Ascomycota > Pezizomycetes > Pezizales > Tuberaceae > Tuber > Tuber brumale. The sequence goes on along the minus strand of JACCEG010000097.1, from coordinate 244,712 downwards.
TGAGGTTGTAGTGGTGTGCATCTGTACTGATAGGAGGACGCGTAAGCTCTGAAGAGTTTTCACCCCCCCTTGTTTCTTCTTCTCCTTCTGCTGCTGGCTTCTCGCTCTTCTTGCAAGACAACATTCTAAAAGTCCTTCCTCCTTCTTGTTAAGATCTCCTCTCAATACAAGACTTTGTGTTACTTTCAAAGCTATTCTACTCCACCGCGTGAAACTTCACCTCCGATCATTGCCTCCATATAAAGATTTTCAACACCAAGGCACCGTTCAAAAGTGGGGTAAAGAAGATTTTCTCTTCACGTTCGCACTCACGGAGACACACACTCTCCCATCAACTTGCTTGCTCTCTTACTCCCTAACTAACGGGAAATAACAGGAGTATAAATAACCAATTCTAAAGAAATCCCCGGCTCGTTCCACCACCCTTCGTGCTCATCCATCGCCTTCTCCGTTCCTGCACGAAAGTCCCCTATATCCCATGCCCATTCCCATTCTAACAACAAAGGAACAAAAGGAAACAGCAGGCTTCTCTACGTTTCCGGCAACGGTATCGCTCCCGTGGCCGTACCGTTCCCATAGCCATACCGTCCTCAAAGCCATACCGTTCCCGTGGCCGTACCGCTCCCACTACCACCCCGGGCGCGCAATACGGCAAGTGATACGGCGAACACAAAGAAAGCAAAACGTGAACAGTATACAGGCGAAACGTATGCGAACGCACGGTAAACGGGCGCGTCAAACGATCGAACAAAATGAACAAACCGGCGTGCAGACGGGCGGTCAAGCACACGAGCAGAGAATGGCATTCGGATAACAAACGGTCAGATGGACCACGGGGGGGAAGGTGGATAGCCCGGGGACGATCAAGCAACGAACGGACGGGTGAGGGAACGGATGAGCGATAACGATGCCGGAACGATGCGAGCATGCCGAGGACTTCCAAAACATGTCGGGCAGGTTTTAAGCATGCTGGGTCAATTGTGAGCATGCCGAGCAGCATCCTTGGCTTCCCGCTATTTCCGACATGGACAGGGTAAAGGCCCAAGGCGGGGCGAGGCCGAGACTCTGCATAGCCGCAGTAATGTGGATTTCACAATCGGAGCAGCCAATGACCGCAGATGAGTTATGCCATGCCCTAGGCATCTAGATAAGGTCCACCAATCTCAATCCTGAAAGTATCCCTTTTATACAAACATTGTTAGCCCCCTAGCTTGGAATTATCACAGTCGATAAGACGGGGTCAACTGTCCGCTCAGTACACTCCACACTTCAAGAGTATCTCGATAGCCACTCGAGAATCTTTCGCAATTCCTACGCAACAATGACCGAGATTTGCCTGACATATATTAACTATGATTGTGTCAACATGCTTTCGGCCTACCCGATATTTTGCTCCACCAACGGGCTCACTTCTGGAATACGCTTCCGCATACTGGGGACTTTATGGAAGAAAGGAAACCAGAGAAAGTGTGAAATTGCTTGCAATTCAGCTCCTACTTAATTTTGATGATCATAAATCAGCCGAGCCTCTTCTACGTCCACACATTTCTGAACTGATGTTAGAGCCAACATGACAGCCGGAGGGGCTCACGGGGCTTCACTGCGGGGCAGATTTCGGAATTGGCGAGGTTGCAAGCGCTCTGTTGCAGAACAAAGATGAGAGTATAGATTGGACGGATTTCTTGGGCAGTACACCGCTGATATAGGCTACTAAAAATGGACATGAAAGCGTAATAAATCTATTGAATTGTGAGCCAGTTATGGCATGGCGCCACTCGCACACAACGCCTGGTCTGGGGATGAGGAAGTGGTGAAGCTGTTTCTAGAACGGAAAGAGGTCGACGCCGAGTCACGAGGCAATGAGGGTCGGACACCCCTCTCACACGCTGCCAACTCTGCGAGTGAGGGGGTAGTGAAGCTGTTTCTTGAACGGGCAGAGGTGGGCGCCGGATCGGAAGACAATGAGGGCAGGACACCAATCTCATATGGCGCCGTGTCCGGGAATGAGGGGGTAGTGAGACTGCTTCGGGAACAGAAAGAGGTCAATGCCAACTCGAAAGACAATGAGGGTAGGACGCCACTCTCTTATAGGTCTCAGCCTAGGAATGAGGGGGCGGTGAAGATGCGTCTAGAACGGGAAGAGGTCAGCACCGAATTGAAAGACAATGAGGGCATGACGCCACTCTCATACGCCGCCATGTCATAGAATGAAGGAGTGGTAAAACTGTTTCTAGCCCCGGAAGAGGTAACACCGAATCAAGAGACACTAAGCGCAGGACGCCACAGTTTTATGCTCTGAAAAATGGATCAAAGAAGATAGGGAAAATGTTCTGGGCACTGCGGGAGACCGCGCCCCCAGTCGCCAGCCCTGCTCAAGGATGACGCAGTTGCCCAGTTTCGTCGGGAATGGCAGGATATAATATGATGCCATGCCCATTACCAAGTGCATGATGCTCACACAATCACTCCCTGCGCTGTTAAGGATGACCCAGGGGTAGAATCACTGGTGCAACACCCTCTGCAGCCACAAAATACCAATGCGAAAACGCACCAACCAGGCACACAACATTCCTCACTAGCTATTCCCCTCGCACATGACCTCTACCAGAACCCCGAAATGCCCGCCCAACATCCTACACTTGACCCCCCCGCCTCACCCCCAACACATCACCTTTCACCAAACATTGCGGACCTTGAATCCCGTGCATCTCCGCTAGAACTATCACCATACTCAGCATTTGCTAGGCTCCGGGTGGCTAATCTCTGGCCACATCACTTCGAAAAGGAAAACGCATTCTCACCCCTCCTGCTCCCCAGGACCGTTTCCATGGCTTCTGCATTCCGGCTATGTACCCGATGTCACTAATAGAAGAATTGATTGTATTGTGATACGGAATGCTCTATTCCGGACCCGGCTTTCATTGTTTTGTTGTGCCTGCTCACCTGCAAAGTTACCTCCCGCGCACTTGTAACCTCTCCCAATGCCAGCAGAAGTGGTGCATATATGACAAAATCTATTTGCAAACTAAGCATTTTTTGCGTCATTCTCGATTTCCATTCCCCGATTAGGTATGCTCTTTGTGGTTTTTCTATCAAGCCTTTTTATAGAATTAGCCAAGACTAGGCTTTTTCGGATTTATTATCTTCTCCTTTCCGCCACTTCGGAGTTAGCAGTTGTGTTATCTCCTTTCTTTCTTTCCCTCTTTCTTCCTTCGTTTCTCACTTATTCCATCTTCTGCTAAGCTTCTAATATACCAATATTAAGTGTTATCACCTTGTAGTTAACGTGTTATTCTTTAAATTATTTTAAATTCTAGTGATTTAATGAGTAATAGTATCATATTAGTGAACACAAGGATAGTATTGTACACCTCTCACAGGATAGTGATAGCCCGAGGATTACAAGTGATTCACAGTGTCTGGCAGCTCGCAGGCCTTCCCAACTTCCTCCGAGTACAGTACAAATACTCTGCTCGAGTACTCGTTCTGCCGCAGGATTCTGGTCATGTGATTCACTCGCCACTGTATTACTTAAGTGTTGCTCGTACCATTGGGACAAGACCAACTTGAAGCCATTGCAACAGTGTGTGGGCCTTGGTCGTCATCCAGATGAGCCGGTGTCGCGCTGGTCCGGCAAGACACTGTAAGGTGGATGGTGTGTCCAATACGCACTAGTCCTGGTGAATTGCTGTGATCGTGACCTCCGGATAGCCTGCACGATATGATGATGACGAATTGACTTGCTGATATATCGTGTAATAGGAGAGACAAGAAGAAGCAAAGAGAAGTGAAGCTTGACTCAATTGAACAGAGGGGAGAGCGTGTTCTATTGAGTTGTTATCTGAGGGTTCGCTTGGCTATGCTAAGGTAGGAAAGCAAGAAACACTTATAAGGAGGAAACTTCCATGCCAAGCTTCTCCCTTCCCAAACAGGAATACCACAGGGTCAACACCCTATCGCATACAGGACCTCATACGAGTGCGGCCGATAGATATATTAGTCACGTGAGTCTGATAAGAGACTTTTGGCGAGGGTTGCTACCCAAAGTCTCTTATCAGACTCACGTGACTAATAGATCTATCTGCCGCACTCGTACTTCCAACCACCACCTGCCCCTCACCGGTAAGTAAGCGGACCAAGTGGAACAATTTTGTTGTCTGTCTAGCCTCGCGCTCTCAGACGACAACAGTGATCATCATCGATGGCTATCCGACAACTGGGATAGCACTCCCCAGATGAAATCAGTCGGACCACAATTGTGCACACCAAGGCTTCCTACCGGTTTTCCACCCAGTGTGTGTAGCTCTCGGGATATACAGGAGATTCTCTTGGGTCTTGGGGGTTACAACTCCACAGACTTTGCGAAAAGACTCCGGATGTGGGCCAACGGAGGTTCCAGGCCCACGAGACCGCTAGGATTTAACTCTGGATGTAAAATGCCAAAGTCTCTGATAGTCGAGAACGATGAATTGTAGGTACTGTAACAGGTATGATAATGCGAGCTATTTTTTTTATAAAAAAACTTACCATCCCCCCCCCCAGTGTGGAATACCCTCTAACCTTGAAACAAGATCTTTTGGGAATATTCAACCGCTTCGTTTCAAATCTTGTCACCCTGTCGCTTCTCTTTACCCCCTTCTGGTTCACTGTTAGCTAATGCCGAACTCGGAATTACTCCGCATGCCTTCCTACACGTTCGTGGGACTCGCTATGGACTTTCTTTTACCATAATTAAATTTTGTAGTATAATACCTTAGTATCATAACATATCATGAGATCCCTCCCAGGTATTATAACTCCGTTGAAAATAGCCAAAATGATCGGGTGGGAGGGTTTACACAGCGAAGAGAATAGGCTTAGGGAGAGGAGAATAAGGTGATTTCATTGGGAGTTGGGATGTTTGCTGGATTGATATGATGAACGTTGAAGAAACTCATCGACGGGCAGGAAGTGTACGGCACTGTACAAGTAGGTATAATATTATCGTTGGCTGAGAGGTGACTTACTCAGAGGTCAATGACGAAAAACACTCATAGCAAAACGATAATTGTTTCTTATGAGGAGGTTTCGAACTCAACAAATGCGATCTGGGCAAACCACTCACTGGCCCCTTCATTTATGGTCCACCATGGGAGTTCTCGATGGGAAAATCACTTGCGATATCTACAAGCGAGCCAGACTGTGGCAAAACTGATTGTAAGGGCAAAAAAAGAAATTCCGGAAGTCCGCCACAATCCCCCACCCTAGCTCAACTGCCAGCTTCCCATTTTATACCAAAATTGGCCATTTTCGCCATTGTGCCTTCAACTAATTATGTGCTTCGTAGTGCACCAACTTTAGCAGAATCAGACATAACATGGTGTTGTCGATAAGAATGTGAAAATGGCTACTTTCAAATTAAATGAACTTTTCGGTGGGGGGTCCATATACCAGTACTTGAGGAGTAAAGTAACTTCTTTGGCTTTGTGAACGAACATTATAACAGCCCAGACTTCTCTTCTATTGTGCGTGGACAAAATTAAGCGGAGAACGACAACGACAACGGACACACAATTTGCCCGGTGATGGCAACCCTCATACATTCAACCACCTCACCATCAACCAACAAAAATAATAAAAAATAATATAAATACATAGCAGTAATCAGTACTTAGTATACCATCCATCAGCCTTAATAATTGCTTCTACCCTATTCACCATAGATCCTGCTAGAGTATC
>JACCEG010000097.1:194194-228805 GCA_014065205.1 Tuber brumale | reverse complement strand
CCCTATACTATCAGGCTAGAGGCACACCTCGTTTCCTGAAACATATTCAAAACTCAAACAATATCAACTGGTACATGAAAATCCTAAACCAGTAACCAGTACCGGTTACAATCAGTGTCTTTCAAGGTAAAACTGGTCCAGTGTCTTGATATCATCGGTATGCGGAAACCAGTATTATGTCAGGGTATTTTAACTTGGTGTGAGATCTCCGGAAATTTTACCACAGCTTCCTTCATTCTAATAGGCCGATAATTAGTAGATAAGGGCTATTCTTTCCATTTTTTCTTCTTCCTGGAACCAGTATTTTTTGGAGTGGTATAGGAGGGCACCATGCTTGGGGTTGCTGTTGTCAAGGAGGTTCTAGTTCCAAAAGTGATGATAACCTTTGGCCAAGAACTTTACATAGAAATACCCTTCACTGTCCTGGATTTTGGGGGGTTTTGAGATCAGATGCAAATTTGGGTATTTCTAACTCCTGTTCACATACAAAATATATTCAGTGTCCTGGATTTCCTGCCAATCCAATCCTAAATTCTCACATCGTAGCTGCTCAAAGGCAGAATTGATGCCACTAGTGGTTCACCATGTAGGCACACGGGTAAAATGTTCTTCCTCATCTGAGCTCGGACTATCCTCTTCCCAACCAGCGATGTCTTCATCGCCTGGGACTTTCTCCCGATTCTCGGGTCCCAAATCCAACGAAAGCTCTCGTGGTTGACTTGGCCTATTAGAAGAAGGCAAGACTGATTTGGAGTGGGTGATGGAGCCTTGGAGGGCAGGGCGAAAATACTCCAAGAGGGTTAATTGCTTTACCTATCGAATTGTCCCATGCCTAAAAATTAAATAAGTAACTGAAAAATAAAATGAGTGAGAAACAAACTTGATAACATAGTTTTTTATGTTTTCTGCCTGACTGACAAGCTTAGATACCACAAGTTAAGCTATCTTAAGGTCCGGATTAGGTAGATGGGTGACAGGAAGCGATTGATAAAAGTGGTGAAGCTCAATAATGTATTGAATAGTAGTCATAGTAGAGATAATTGGTAATAGTGGAGGAGTAGATGTTTGGTACTTGGAGGTATTATCTTTACTATTATTATCAGTAGTCTCTGAGAGAAGAAAGCTTCCATTGAGCTCTACAGTAGGCCATTGGGGAAACCCATTTCTGATTTCATGCTCAATAATCACTGCTGAATCCAGAAGTTGAATGAATGATGAGGACTAAGTAGCTGGCTCACCAGTAGCTGGCTCAGTAGAATTGCTTATGGTATAGTTATCTTCAAAATACTCATGAAGGTTTTGGTAGTCAGAGTTGCCTAGTTCTCTGGGTACCTGAAATACACCTAAGCAGGCTGTTCACTGCTCAGTAGTAAAGCCTTCTTATGTGGAAATAGTTTTTAATGGAACAGAAGTTATTACTGTTGTAGCTACAGTAATATTGGCCTTTCTGCAACAGTTTTGAATTGTTTCCTGAGTGATGCTATCTCAGGCTATAACAATAAGAGAAATTGCCTTTAAGATATCCATCTTTCCTGGAGTTTCAAAAAAGTTATTAAACTTTTCTACTGTACATTCTGCATACTGGTATCAGTAGGCTGCCTTAAAAGCCTTAATTATTCCCATATCCAGTGGCTGCAAATATGCAGTTATGGAAGGAGGAAGAAACATAAGTGAAAGATTGGTGAGAATTGAAGGAGTTGGCCCAGTGTAATGGATTAGTGGTTGATCCAGTGGTGGGTCAGAAGGGCAGTTGTTAGATATAAGAGCAATCTGGTACTAGTAGATATGCATCTTGTAAACCTACTACTAAGTATCTTGTGAATGTCGGAGAAATTGCAAGACACTATTAGGTTAGAAGAAGAAGTGTCCGTAGGAGTTCTTCAAAGATATTAAAGCTGAGAGGAAGATAGTGTGACCATTCAACTTGTAGTATATTAAGAAGAGTGTTTCTTAGAGGTTTGAGAGACTGAAACCTTAGAAAGATCTTCTTTTTGTTTTTTCTATTATAATATATTTCGTTACTATTTAGGGTACAAGAATCTGCATCCAGTGCAAGCTATATCATAAAAAAATCCCCATTCTACCATTTATCCAGCCTGACCATATCCCCAAGATCCTCTGGCGTGGGCCTAACTGTGCATCTCTACTGCAAGAGGACAAGAATATGTGAAAACAGAAGAAAAGACCTCAGAGCAAAGCAGGAGAACATAGGAATAAAACCACACAGAACATTCCCAATAAAACAAAAGTAAGAGTACACTAGTAGATCCCACAACAACTAAGCTTGAAGTTATGTACTGGTAGTGATAAAAATATGGAATAATTCTGGTAATACGATGTGGCCTGAGACAGGTGCCAACTTTGGAGGATGGTGGGATAGAGGAGCAGTAGTAGGGTGCTAGCTAGGGAAAGGGTGTGGCAGTAGGGTGCAAGCTAATCCAGCCATCAGGTCATGAAGGAAACTAAATGCGACCATGTCAATCCTCGGTAATATTACAATTCTAGTTTATTTAGAGTCGAAGGAGACATTTGTACCATCATGAGGATATTCGTCATAGGGTTTGATTTGTTATAATATGATTTCACTCACATGACTAATTTCGAGGTCATGAGGGCCGTGCACAAGACTAAAAGGACTTTACGCTATGGTTTACCTTCACACAACTGACCTATTAAGAAGTTCTGAAGGTTGTGCCTATGACTAAGGAGGTTGCACAAAAGGATATATTATTTCACACACAGGACATGTTAAGAGGTCATGTGGCTTATGCACGGGACCAATATTGAGGTCATGTGACTTTTAGGTTATGCAAGTGTATAAGACGCGATGGCAACTCATAGTTGTTTTGATTTGTAAGCAGGATAGGTGAAGAACTATACAATGATGCCGGAGGGGTGTTAGGCGGACGCCAAACTCAAGTATATAACTGTGGGATGTAGGCCAGAATCTTCGTTGGGAGAATCTGTCCAGGAAGGCGAGTCTTGATAAAATAAAGGTAAAGTAAAGATTCATGCGGTAAACAATTTTATATTGATAAGATCTCTTCTCCGTTGCTTGATGAGGTCTATAAAGCTCCAGAGGCACTTCGATATTTATATCCTGCGTCAGAGTGTTCGCTGACTACTTCTAACTTCTATGCCTCCGCAGTACCACTCTGGTTTTAATACGCAAACGTCCAGAATCTTTTAAGTGCGAACACCATTTGACCCTGAAACTTATCATACCCTTTCGCGGACTCGGAATAGTATTCCTCCGTTGCGATGACAGCGCTGTTTGTTATACCAAACAGCGGCCTCCAACTTAGATGTCCGCATAGACTATTATATGACTTTAGTCTTGTTGACTATTGGTCCAGTAGTCTCTTTGGTCATGAAGTGATCAGGTTCATACCAGACCACCTAGTGCCAAGTGCAAGTCCGAGTCCAATGTGTCAACGTCTTGAGGGGCTTCGACTTATCTAGGTCTTCCTTTCTGAACGTGCTTCCCCTTAGTCCACCGGCCTCCATAGAGGGGTCCTATTACTAGGACCAACCAACCTACAGCTGATTTCAGAAGGGTATGGGTGGATTCGGTATACCCATAATAGCGTCCACTACTGGGATATCCTCTTCGAGTATTTCGCCCAAAATGTCGCATTACTTGCGGTCCATAGTTTAGGAAACCTACCTTTGAAGCCTACTATCTCAATGCGCATCGGACACATTTCCTATGATCCACTTTCCAAATGTCCCCAAAGGTCCCCTCACATACATCCTGTGGTCAGATGGATGGCGGCGATGTATATCGTGTTATGAAGTGGGCTTCATTGATGTGACATTTTAGTTATAAGACACAACTCTTGAAATCTCACTAATGACATGTGGTCCCCATAAGGGGGCTGGAAGGGGGTGTTGGCTCCGGTCAATCGAGGGTCTGTATGCAGTCACCCTACCGTAGGTTTGTGCGCTTTCCTCAGATTTCCATATGCCTAATATGAGCTCCCTCCTTCCAGGCTTCACCTCGAATTCCTGTTTAATCTTATATAATTTTCTTCTAAATACATTTTAAGACTCACTGTGGTCAGGGTGAAAACCCTCCCGCGTTTACTTGGCTATGGTAGGAAAACCTTTTCCTCACTATCTGACTTCTGCCCTTCCTGGCATGTTCAGATTTTCATTATGAAAATTCACCACAACTTCCTCGGCGTTTTCCATACCGGTAGCAGGCTCCCATCTGTTCTCATCTTCTGAACACCCTTGGCAATTAATGAAGTACTACAGTTCCCGCTTCTCTTGATAGTGGCCATGTACTCGTTTCCGGTAAGAATGAAGATCGCTTCTTACAATCTTTTCAACCTCTCATTGTAGATCGCTGTCAATGTCATCCGGTTCTCTAGAGGGGTGCTGACGATTGGCATGAACTGACTCACAGTAGGGCTCCAATAGCGCGACATGGAATACAGGGTGAATGTTCCATCAATCAGATATATTGAGCTTGAAAGCTCACGTTCCGAGTTTTTCCATGATTTGGAAAGGACCGTATAGCTTTGCACTTAGCTTTTTTGATTTTAGTAGGGTTCGAATGTTCTTAGCATTTAACAATACTTTGTTCCCGATCTTGAAGTCCGGCTATTGTCGAGCTTTCCTGTCATAATATTTCGACATTCCTTCTCTTGTCTTTTCTAGTGACCCTCTCGCGGGTTCAGGTATCATCTTAATCCAGTGCGCATAGAGTGTTGCTCCTGGATTCTGAGCTTCCCGCTCCTTCATCTACGCTGTCCGTGGATGGAAACCATAGTTCATGTGAAATGGTGACATTCCATGCGTGTTAGTTGCGGAGTTGTTATTGGCATGTTTAGCTAGTGGTAGTAGCTGATACTAGTCGTCCTGATCGTAGTTGACAAAACTTCAAAGGTATCCTTCCAGTACTTTGTGGGTAAGTTTAGTTTTTCCGTCAGTCTGGGGATCATAAGCTGTGGATATTCTTGGCTTAATTTCCAGCACCTTGCAAAGGGATTCGCAAAATTCTGCTGCAAGCTTGGCATTCATGTCCAAGACAATTTCGGTGGGTAGGCCGTGTATACTCTATACATTTTCAGGAATGCGTTGGCGACATCCTTGGCTGTAGCCGAGGTCTGAAGTCCGATGAAATGTGCCATCTTTGTAAACTGATCAACTAATACCAGTATTTGAGTGGACTATTGTGACACCTGTAGTTTGGTGATAAAGTCCAACAAGATAGATGCCCATGCTGCGTAGGGTATTTGCAAGGGTTGCAGCAATCTGTACTTGGCGTGTCTATGGGATTTATTATGTCGGCATTCATCGCTGGATCGTATGTAATTGTTGACACATTGCGCAAGTCCTTTCTAATAGAAGTCCCTCATGATTATTACCAAGGTTTTTTCTTGCCCGAAGTGTCCGGCAACTTTTGCATCGCGACATCCTCTGCGATCTTCGTGTATAGCACGTGACTATCTAGTACAAATAGTCTTTGCTTATAATATAGTAGATCATCGGTCAAGGTCCAGTCATTTGGAAAATCCTTTCCTTTGATACTGTTACGATCCCTAACCGGTATCAGTTCTCAGCGACGGGTGGACGATACTTCTCTTTTTCTCTCTCTTCGATAGTTCTTAGGCCGTTGCCTACGATAAGGTGGGAGAGACTCTCGTGTCTCTAGTCCTTATCGCCTATCGTACTCTTTCTTCAACTCGACTCTGTACCAGAGTCCTTCTTCTCGTAGGTAGGTATTTGTAAAGAGCGTAAAGGTTTTATATTCGTAAAAGCAGAAAGTAATAAGTAAGGAAATAACTTAGAACGAAGAGTGAAGAGCCTATCTACTCGGACCTAAAGTCCTCCTTATATAGTAGCCCTTCACGCCCTTGTGACTCATCCTTTAAGTCACGCGCCACATATGACTCACAACTGTGAGTCATACCTAAAACATCATAACTGGTCATATGACCGAAGTGGTCACATGCGCGAAACCCATGACCTCTAAATGAGGTCATGTGCGAAACATAACATACCTATGACTCATAACTACCAGTCATGTGAAAACCTTTCCTTGCTAAGCCACATTCGTGACAGATACCAAGAAACTTGCTTCTTTCAAAACCTTTTTTTCGCAATGGGTAGCTGCCTCCTCAGGACGGTACTCTGGCTGTCTGCTTCATGTGTCAGGCGTTTCGCCCATTGTGCCTGGTCAGCATACAATACGAAAATTGTGTTCTACTAGCTTTTGGGTCTCTCGAATTGGACGGCCACTCCCCACCTTCGTGGTGGAGAAGTATTCTAGGTTTTGATGGTCGGTAAAGACTGTAAGCGGTTTTTTCATTCCCATCAAATAGTGTCTCCATTCGTTAAATACTTCCAAGATTGCAATAAGTTCGTTATCATAAATCTCATAATTTCGTTCCGCCAAATTTAATTTTCTGGAAGGGAAAGCTACTGGATGTAATCTTTTCTGAAAATATTGAGAAAGGAGGCAACCGAGTGCAAAATCACTAGCGTCTGTTTCTACCACCGTCTTTCTTTCTGGAAAAAAGTGGTGTAGTATGGGGGTTGTGGTGAATTGGTGCTTTAGTTCTTCGAAAGCGGTATTCTGTTCAGTTCCCCCTTTAAAATTCTCAGAATATCTCTGTAATGTCATGATTATCGGCTTGCAAATAGCCGCAAGGTTTTTCATAAATCGTTGGTAGAAGTTAGCAAACCGGATGAATACTTGTACTTCTCTAACTGACTTAGGTGCTTTCTAGACCATTATGGATTCCACCTTTGAGGTGCTCATAGACACCCCATCGACCGCTACCATATAGCCAAGGAATTCTACCTCTGTAGCATGGGAAGTTGATTTCTTTAGCAATACCGCTAATTGAAAGTGCGATAGACTTTGTAAAAGTCTGTTAACGGCTTCGATATTTTCCTTCTTATTTTTTGAATAGATGAGAATATTATCAAGGTAACATATGACTCCAATGTCAAGATATTCCCGGAGAACTTGGTTCATCACATCTTGGAAAGTAGCCAGTGCATTGACCTGTTCAAAAGGCATGATCTTGTATTCATAATGTCAATATCTTGTACACAATGCCATTTTCTATTTATCTCCTTCCTTTATCCTAATTCGGTGGTAATAGTCTTTAAGGTCTAGCTTGGTGAAGATCTTTGCGCCAGCTACTCTATCTCTGAGTTCAGACATTAGTGGAAGGGGATGTTTGTTGAGGATAGTAATCTTGTTGAGATTTCGGTAATCCACAACTCGGCGTAGTCTGCTATCTGGCTTAGGTACAAATAATATGGGTGCTCCTGCTGGCGATTGGCTCCAAGTGATTTTTGCTTGTTTGATTATCGTTTCCAAGTATTCCCGTAAAGCCTTAAGCTGTTTTTCAGATAGTGGATATATCAGCCCCCAGGGGGGAGTTGATCCTGGAATCAACTTGATCTCATGATTGAATGTCCATCTTGGGGCTAATCTTTCTGCCGTCTGGGCTTCCAACAAGTGTTTGTAATGCCAGTGTTCTTACGGTAATGATTCGAGTTCCACAGTATTTTCTATCGCTCTGATTCTTCCGATGCGGCAAGCATGAGGATCCCAGGTGACGAATTCATCATATTCGAACATATTCGCTATTCCTTCACCTTCTTCCACACAGTTTTCACCACCTTTTGCAGAAAAGGTTCCATTTTCAGCATCTTCTATGTGAGACACTGGGTGTTCACAATGCCACCAACCAAATGGAATTATCATTCTATAGTGACTTCCCTTAGCCACTTCACACAACACTTCAGAGATGTGTCAGTTTTTTCCCATTTCTAATTGAATATCGAGAGTGTAACACTTCCCTCCTGAGGCGACTGACGATCCGTCAAAGCCTGCAATATCAACTGCATTGTTGCATTCCACTGTAGGAACTTAAATGTCTTCAATTAGGTCCCTATTGATAAGGAATAGGTTGGATCCCGAGTCTAGTAAGACTTTAACTTTGTATCACTTAACATGTATGTGGAGGTAAGCGATCCCCTCTGGACCGTTGGATCGTTTTGGTTTTGGAGCATCTAACTCCACGCACTTAGCGCAGATATTATTTTCTTGGTTCTTTCGCTTTGGCATCGTTGGTATTAGTTGTAGGTAACAAGATGTTTATTATTACGCCCGCGTAGTTTCGACCATTGAGGTCTCCTCAGACAAACTAGTAACTCTTTAGCTCTAACAATCTGGGTCTACAAACTTAAGCGGCGTTTCACTGATATGCAATTGCGCACGACCAGTTTCCAGGCTGGATGGCTTCTCCTGACAGGCCAAACCTAGGCTTAAAGCGGATTTTTGGGTGGTTATTAGCCATTTTACTCCTCTGGTATGGGGTTCCCACTTTCACTGAACACTTTCCCTTAGGATTTTGGTTATCCGTCCAGCTCCCTCAGAGGGGCCTTGCGTACCCAATCGGCACATCCCTATCCCACAGTCTGTCCAGAAGGCAAGATAGTACATACTTATAATATGACTCAGACTTGTGCGGTAGGTGGAATGGCCCGCGTCGGTGGTCCTCCTGTCATGTATTCTTATCAGTTAGATCTTGTACTACTATGTCCCAACTTCTTCGGTATAGTAACTTGCTCGCACACGGGTAGCAGCCAACCACCAGGTAACTTGAGACACGTCGTACTGTTGGCTCCTGGGCTATGTGGGCATGTTAACTATCCTCTCTTTCGATCAAGACTCTCTATATATTGCTTCTTGTATTTGAGCTCATAAGTCGCTCATGGGGTTCCTTCACTTAGAGCCTACTTGCGTTGATCCTGAAAGGAGAGACTTGCTTCGTGTCAGTTTGATCATTTTGAGTTTCGACTCCCGTAGTTGCACAGGGACTACCCAATCCCCATTGTGGTCGGTACCCAATACACCCCAGCGAAAGGGGGTTCCCATTTTGATTCCAGCTCCATCTGTACACTGAATACCCAAACGCCGCCACCTTTGGTGCCAATGAACTGACCTACGTCTGTTCTTCGTCATCTGCGAGGTCCTGGATCTTGTTCTCTCTGGCTGGTTTCCTTGCGGAAACACCTCTGCGAGCTAATTTAAACAATACACTAGATGATCTTGCTCATCAAATTCCCATTTTTATCGGTCTTGAGCTGACCGTGGCCCCCGATATATGGGCGTCTTCCCAACACGTTTGCTCGCTGTGGTTTCTCTTCCCACAACATGTACAATCTCAGTCTCCCCTCCAAGTTTCTACCACACTCTGCGGGATTCCGGTGTGGGCCTGGTCAATGTTTGTGTGAGTGGTCTTTGTAGCACTTCCCAACCTTTTCCTGGGCTTCTCCAGTTTATTGTCCCTTTTCCGCTTTCGTCGTGGGGCTCCACCTCCCTTGACATACGGTTTAGTATCCCGTTGTCGCTTTAGTTTAGAGTCCCGTCGGTCTTCTCTTTTGACCTCTTGGACTACTTAAGGCTTGGACAGTTTGTCTCGTGCTATTTTTTCTCAAGCGAGGTGTCCTACTTCCCACCATCCACATAGCCTGAGTGCCTCTTCCCATTCTTGATCTGTGGTGTAGCACAAGGCCGACAACCTTTGGACAATTTGTTTTGGCAGTTTGTCTTCGACTTCCTGCTTCCAGGACTCCCCAGTCATGCGTGCACGAATGTTATAGTTATGCATAACCATAAGTTAACATTCAATGCTGCCCTCCTACTCGACTACCTTTATGGCTCGAAGTGCTAGTCTTTCTTCTTCCAGCATGAGAAATTGCTTGATCTTATCATCTTTAAAGCGAGTCCATGTAGCTAGCTCTTGGTGCTGGATTTCCCCTTGTAGTCTGTCCATAGCCGTCCAGCACCAAATAGTATAAGGAAGGACTATTTCTCCTGTTGTACAGCTGACGGCATGTATGACTCGTTCCTGGGTGTCATCCCAGATCCGCTGATTTCTTTCGAAATAGTCCTTGCATTGTAAAATCCATACATATATATCTTGTATGAGTATATCCTCAAAGAATGGGGGTGGCTCTGATGGTCGCTTAAGATTCAGCACCATCGCATTGGAAAGTGTCTCTGCGATACCAGACTGTTCTGGTGTTTGTCCTTGCCTGCCTCGGCAAGGACTTCCTCTCCTTCTTCCTCTTTCTTCGTCATCATCACTGCCGTTACTAGGATCTCCAGGGTCCCCTCCCTGGGCACCTGAGGGGGATGCATCGGCAGCTTCCTTCCCTTTCCCCTTGTCCTTACGTGTAGGCGGAGTGTAGAATTATTTGTCATCCGTCTCCTGGACGACAGGTAAGGGGGCGGGTCCTGCAGCTTCACAACTTGGTGTAGTAGTCAACATCCTGTTTACAGATGCTGTTAATACCTTTAGGGTATTGTTCATCTTATTATTCGGCTGCTGTTGCTGGTCCAGTGATCTGCGAATCTCCACTTGGCCAGTAATCTGATCTAGGGGCATTTGTCCTAAGGTACGGTTGACTTCTCATTCCCGCGTGATGCTTTCATTTCAGAATGCTTAGAATTCCGCCCTTAGGTTGTTAACCATTTGTTCTAACATTTGGTCTCGGGCTACTGCAGCCTGGCTTTCATGCCCAAGTGTCCCTTGTAACTTCGTGGTTACCTCTTCATATTCCTGTTGACGCCTATCTTAGGTGTCAATCTTCTTTGCCACTTCCCCTAGCATTTCGTCTTGAATTCCTTTGACCTCAGTTTCCATGCCTGCTCGCTGCATCAACAAGATTGCAATATCGGTATTGTGGACATCTTGTCCCTCGGCGATTTGCTGTTGCACCTTAATTAACTTTAAGGTATTGTCTTGGGTAGCTCCCTTCAAAGGTTTGAAGGCCATATGAGCTTGATCCAGTGAGGTGTCTATGTCCAGCCTTATTCGACCCAAGGTTATATCAAGACAGGCAGCCATGCTGGCTAAGTTTGCCGTCTGGTCTCGTCCTGATTGAGGCGTAGAGACCGTTAATATCTGATGAGTGCTTGCAGCACTAGAGGATCGGTGAGAGGGTAGATTTCCTGTCCAGAAGGTGGGTTCATGTGGTAGTGATGGGGAGGGACTCCATATAGCCAAATCAGCGGTTTTTTCCCCGTATTGGGTCGGGTATCCATAGGTTCGCCCGCCATTATTCTCTTTCTCAGATCTTGGTGTATCTCAGCCGTTGTAATACTTTCCAGATTGGCTAACGGTTCTAATAGCCCCGAATTAGTGATTACTGGTACTTCGTATCCGAGCTCTTGATATCCGGTAAAAGGTTTAAGAAATCGTATGTAAGATATCTAACATCGGAGGTACTCTAGAGGTGTAGGTATAAAAAGGTTCAGTTGGTGCGACTCAAGACTCAGAACCTGCATCTCCTTTTTCTCGAGGTTCAAAATCTGCTTATAGTACACGTAAGGTTCAATTGGGCACAGGCCGAGGGGATGTCGGGCTCCGCGATAACTGTGCCGGGGTTTTTGTCTTCGGAGTACTGGGTACTCCAGTTGACGAGGTCTTCACACTCCGTTAAACTCCACTCGAAGTCAGAACCGTGCCAGGTGCGATCTATGCGATTGAATTGATCCCTCGTTTGGATCCCGAAAGGGCTTGTGAACCACAAAGGTTCAGTGATGAACTCTTGTTTAATTTTGAGTTATTCGCTGTCGAAAAGCTATTCAAATATCTGAATGTACATGTGACTGTGCGGTGCTTCGAAAATGTAATCAAAGTCTGAGCTGAGGGTGGAGTTGGAAGTGAACTCGTAGTTTATATAATAAGCCTTGGTAATAGGAGAACTATCAATATACTGTCAGGGGACGTCAAACTCAAGTATAAAACTGTTTAAAGTAGGCCAAAATCTTCGTTTGGAGAATCCGTTGAGGAGGGCTCGTCTCGATAAAATAAAGGTAAAGTAAAGGTTAATCAGGTAAACAAGTTTATATTGATAAGATCTCTTCTCCAGCGCTTGAAGATGTCTGTAAAGCTCGCGAGGCACTTCGATATTTATATCCCACGTCTGAGTGTTCATGGACTACTTCTAACTAGTATGCCTCCAGAGTACCACTCTGGTTTTGATATGCAAATGTCCATAATCTTGTAAGTGCGAACACTGTTTGCCCCTGCAACTTATCACACCCTTTTGCGGACTCGGAATAGTATTCCTCCATTGAGATGACTGCGCTATTTGTTATACCAAATAGCGGCCTCCAACTGAGATGTCAGCATAGACTATTATATGACCTTAGTCTTGTTGACTATCGTTCCAGTAGTCTCTTCAGTCATGAAGTGATCAGGTTCATGCCAGACCACCTAGTGTCAAACCCAAGTCTGAGCCCAACGTATCAATGTCTTGAGGGGCTCCGACTTATATAGGTCTTCCTTTCTGAGCATGCTTCCCCTTGGTCTGCTGGCCTCCGTAGAGGGGTCCTATTACTAGGAACAACCAACCTACAGCTGACCTCAGAAGGGTATGGGTAGATTCAGTATACCCCTAATAGCTTCTACTACTGGTATATCCTCTTAGAGTATTTCACCGAAAACGTCCCGTCACCTTCAGCCTATCATTTACGAAACCTAAGCTTGGAGCCTACTATCGCAATTTGCCTTCCATGCGATTCCTCAGTTCCACTTCTCAGATGTCGCCAAAGGTCCCCTCTCATATATCCCTCGAACAGCATGTGGCCGGGTGGATGGCGGTGATGTATGTGATGTTATGACCTGCGCTTCATTGATGTGACATTTTAGTTACGGGACGCAACTCTCGAAATCTCGCTAATGACGTGCGGGCCCTATAAGGGGGCCAGAGGGTGGTGTTGGCTCTGGTAAATCGAGGGTCTGTATGCAGTTACTCTACCGCGAGTTTGTGCGCTTGTCTCAAATTTCCATATGCCTAATAAGGGGCTTGATAGTGAGTTTCATCTTCCATCTTCTCTATTTTCCTAGCACTTGAAAACAACCCTCAAGCTTGGAATCTGACAATACTGCCCTGCTCCCCTCTCCCCCTGTATTGGCTATAGTGTATGAGTGATGGCCATCCCCTCCCTCCCCTGACAATCTTCTTTCCTCTTTTATGTGTTGAGACTTTTCCTCTCCTGGGTTCTGGTACTGCTTTTTGCTGCCTATTCCCTCCCCTCCCTTCCATTAGCGAGACCCGCCTCATGGTTGGCAACCGCTCACTTCCCATACAACTGATGGCTGAGACCATGGTTTGCGGTAGGCAAGAACTACCAACAGGCTTCTGAGTGGATCTCATCCTCTTCTTCAGTCGGTACATGATAGCATCCCATCCACTAAGTGACGCTATCTCTTGTGGTATAAGAGACTAGATGAGAGATGAGGTAAAATACCTGTCTCACGTCTGAGGACCACTTGGTCAGGCACGAACATGATTTCCAAGAGTTGTCATTGTCCAGTTCAGTTTGTGCACCTTTCTCATTGTCCAATTGGCTGGCACTGTACTGCTATACACCATTCATACTCAGTATCTTCTGGGTATCACTCCTGGGTTTCTTGGTCTGGATTGCTTTGGTCTCTGTATCTTTGTACAGGCACCTTGACCTTCCGCTTGGGCTTTATCTTTGGTTTCCCCCTACATTTGTGGAGTCTATCTTCATTGGCCGTAGATACATTTATCGCAGCTGGTTAAGGGCATTGGCTGTATGGCAGGAGTAAAGGTTGATTGGGCAGGGCTTTTGGCCGCTGGTTGTGGCCGTTGTCAGAGTGTGAGGTTTCCTTTGTTTTTATGGGTTGGTGGGCTTTCCTTTCACAGTCTTTACAGTTTATGTATACTACAAGTTTGCTGTATGAGAGAGGCTTTTGACTGCATGGGGTGTTGGAGTTTGTGGCTCTAGCTGAGACCCTTCCACATTCAGGTCATAGCGCTCTTGAGCCTAGTACCAGGTTTCTGATATTAATGGGCTGCAGAACGGTGTTTCTTCTAGCTGCTTGGAGGCTGGTGTAGGGGAGGAGGTCAGTGTATCTACCATAGCTTGTACTGCATATGGACAGTGTGCCTTAAATACAGAATCAAAGGAGAGATAAAAAAAAGAGTAAAAAAAGAAAAGGCTGGATTGTCAGTTCATCCTCCATCTTCTCTATTCCCCTTGTGGTTGAAATCAACCCTGGATGCAGTAATCCCACCATCTCTCTCCACCTCCCCCTCTCCTCCTGTAACAGCTTTGGACTAGGAGTAACCACCATCCTCATCCTCTGCTCACTATCATCTTTCATTTTTCTACATGTTTGGCTGTTCCTCACTTTGGGTTTTGGTAGTGCTTTCTGCTGCCTGTTTCCTCCTATCATTCCACTTGGCGAGGCCTCCCTCACCGTTAGTGACTGCTGACCTTCTCTGCAACAGATGGCTGGGAACATAGTTTGCAGTATGCAAGAGCTTCCTGTGTGGTTTTAATTTGATCTCACAACTCCTCTGTAGTTGGCATGTAGTGGTATCCCACCCACTAAGTGATACCAGCTCTTATAAAACAAGGAACTAGATAAGAGATGTGGTAAAACATCTTGCCCTCCATTGGAGGACCAACTAGTCAGGCAAGAATATGATTACCTATTGTTGACACAGTCGCATTCAGTTTCCACTCTTTTTGCACAGTTGGATTGGCTGGCACCCTACTGCTACATACTATCTTTACTTCGTTGTCCTTTAGGCATAACCTCCAACACTCCAGACCTGTATTTCACTAGCCTCTGTACCTTGCCATAGGTCGTTTTGCCTTCTACGTCAGTTTTCACTGCAGTCTGCCATCACCTTTGCCTGGTATACCTCCATTGACCCTAAATACATTTATCACACGGTGGCTTAAGGCTGGGGGCTTGGGCTATATGGTTGAGGTTTAGGTTGTTTGGGTGGGCTTTTCACTGCAGGTTGTGGCCACTGTCTATCAGCAAAAACTGATCCTCCATCTGATGCGCCTGCCTGGCATCCTTATTTCAGTCGCTGAACCCTTGCCTCTCCTGCATCCTGTGTGTCAGGACCTGCCCTATAACGGATAACATGTCCTGTGTATCCTGTACAACTTGGTGACACCCCGATGTCTGAACCTGGTCCTGCATATCTTCCGCACACCTCGACATCTGAATCATGTCCTGTGCGCCTCTTACTGGTCTCCATTCTTCTCATACGCAGTTCTTTCGCCTATTGCCCTCCTCACATCCTGATGGTTGCTGTGCGTCGTCTCCTCCGCCAAGTAGAACTGGATTTCGTAAATGTCGGCTATGCATCTCCATGTACCATTATTTTTCTCTGGTTACCACCAGTCCCCAAGGGGTTGACCACTACTACTGCTCTTCCTCTTATTCCCCACTTGTGTGGGATGGTTATCTGGTGCCTGTCCCTTATGCTGTCTTGTTATCTTTCGCTATAATGGGCAGCTGGTCATCCGTCAGCACTAGCGCTCTTCTTAATATCACAGGTTCACTAATTGTCGAGATGGCTGCATCTTGTGTTTTCTTGATTATTACTATTCTGCGATTTCTAGCTCATTATCTATCAATCCTTCCTGTTCCCAGTACCTCGTCATCCATGTTCTATTCATATTAGCCACGTCTTCAATAATAGGAGATTTGGCTTAGCACAATTACCCGACATTTGAGCAATGGTACTAGGCCAAATCCCCTACTCTTTTATGTGCCTGAAACATCGCTACTGATGAGATATTGTCCTAGGCACCGAGCTTCTAGAGTTTGTCGAGAGGCTGTAGTATGATCTGATACTTGATCAATATATCTCCTTGAACGTTCTTAAATTGATGTGACTGTTGATGAGCCATCTTTCCTTGTCCAACATGATTAGGTAGGTTAGGCCCACCATTGTGCCAATTCTCGCAATCATAATGCTTCACCCATACGACCTCACTTGCAGCTGGACAGTGACAAGATCGTGTAACTCTGATGGGTGTACAGAGTTAAGTACACTCAACATCTCGACCCTTGCCAGGCAGTGGACTCTGTCTTTGTGCTGGCAGTCACGGAGCTTGAACATCAAGATGTATTTCCTGAGTAGCTGGCCGTTTAGTGCACCATATATTTCATCTGTTCCAGCTTGTACCCAAACGCAATCATTGCAACTAGCCTTATTTTGGAACTGCTTGCCCACTGTACATAGTGTCCTGTGGATGTCATAACTATCGGTTTCCTGGAATGCTAGAATTGGAATTTTAAGTTGAGTTAGGAGTTCAACAGCGAGGTGTCGCAGTATTTCCAGATCTTCAGGAAGCCGACGCTAGATAGGCAGGCTCCGCAGGCTATATCTTAGCAATTCGATACATATTGTCTTGGTTGAAATTCCCACAACCTTTCCACAATATCCAGAATTGACGATGACAAGCTGGCACCCATTCAGTACCATATGATTTAAGGTTGGTGGAGATTTAGTACTTGTTTACTCCAAAAATCTCACAGTGTCTGTCATGAGATCAACACCGGATTTTCGCAGAGAATATAGGTTCAAAAGTCTCCTTTGAATCTTGTGCTATCGCCCACCATTTTGCAGGATCTGCGGTACAGGGTCATTTTTATTTGAATGTCGCCCTCTGTCTTTACTCTGTTCCTTGTCTACTAGCACGCTGAACTCAGTAGACTACTGCGCAATGTTCCCAAACAGGTACACATGATCCTGAAAGAGTAGAAGTAGATACATCTTAATCAGGTTGCAATGAGATTTTGCATGGATCAATTCCATGCGTTGGTTGTTCTCTTCCTCGCATTGCTGCTTTCGTAGACAGCACTCCTTCGATTGCACTAGTGATTGATTTACTCGGGTTCCCTGATATTGTAGCTCCGTATGCTGATGTTGAATCTTTCAATGTATTTGTTTAGAGATTCTAAACTCCCAGAAGATATCTTTCTATGCGTGAAACTGACTCAAATTTTGTTACATATAATCTACGGTCTCAACTGTATGTCTTCGGTATCAGGCCATCAGACTGAAATCTAGTAGTGGCTAAATACAGGCATGTGCACATTTGAAAGTTTGCTGTTGAGTGCTATGAGGAGGTCTCAACACCACGATGATAACACATAAAAGACAATGATCCAAGTTCCTTATCTCTTTTCCCTGCCACTGTGTACCCTTGCGGTCGGCTTTTCGGGGTATATAGAATCAGGGGTACATCAGTAAAGATTTCCTAGTATCATCAAATGCTTCCAACTCTCTATGTTTCTTCAGAAACCCTTGAACACAATCTATGATGTGCTTGAAAAGTCAGAAATACACAGTATGGAGGAAATCTGGCTGAGGCAGCTCTGCAGCGGAAAGCTGCAGAAGTCCCTGAAAAGCATTTAGCCCAATCTTGCTACCAAGTGCATTAAACGTGATGTCCATGTCACCCAATGTGGACTCCTGTGATGCATCAAGAATTACTTCCTCCTGGCGCTTGTATCAGGTATGATCACTGGCTCGATACCTCTATTGTGTATTGGATCCTAACATCTCCGTAGATATCTCATATTTATAACTAGTGTAGGATTTTAGGTGATGCGGTGCAAGGTTTTCCATATGGTCAGTAATCTAGGAGGCTAATGTGGACCAGCATCTCCAAATTTTCACATCGGCCCAGTCAATAGAGACATCGATAAGCCTGGTCTCTTGGAAGTGTACAAATAGCAGCTCGCATATGCCTTGCAGTGTGTGAGCATTGATCTACCTCGGGTACTTTTCTGCTGAAGAGTACTACTGGAACTTGTGTGGGATGGGCAATAACGCAAGAAGGAGAACCGTCATCATTCTAGGTCTTTTATGCTTGGTCAATGGAAGATTTCCAATTGTGATATAGATAGGCCACACCTTCTTGTCACCGGAGAAGTTGCTGATATACATCTAATCTAATATCTCAATAATTGGAACCACTGTTGTGCTAAATGGAAGCATTTCCTGTCGTCAGTTAGCCTGCGTATTTGGCATAAGGGCAGTACACCATATGGGCACCCTATTTGAATGTCCTACCACCAGTCCGCAGTATGCATTTCTGAATATACATATTATCCATTGAAATCGTGTTCACATCGCGGAGCATAAACAAAATCCTCTTTGTATGCTATCTGTCGAAGAAGGTATCAGATGCAGTCTGGAATATTACAGTAGAAGAAAGGCAAAGCCCTGACCCTCCATCCTCAACTTGACCTTCGAGCTATTGTAAGTATGGGCTATACCGATTCAAGAAGCAGAGGTTGTTCTTGTATGTATCCATCGAGCTATAGCCGATGTTGACTGAATTGTCTAGGTTATTTGGAAATCATTTGTTAATCCTTGACTTGGATACCTTGCTTTGTATGAACCAGGACACCAGTTCGAAATCGTGCACTCTACCAAATTGTACCCATAGGTCCTCACACAGAATACGGCATTCTTTCACAAATCCCTCCACATCTCCAATAGATTCCCCAGTACCGGGATCATACTACTGTGCACAGAGAGCAGATAAGGCGGTGACCATCTGGAGTGATTCACAGTTAGATTTATTGGCAACCCCTTCATTAGTAGTGTGTTGCTGCCAGCTAGATATACCGGCATCTGATTCATAGTAATAATCCGGCCTGGTGTTCTCGTGAGCTGGGACATCATGGCGTATTCCGGAGGATTCCACATCATGAATGCTCTTTGTGGAGGTAGTACTCTGTATATGCGACGCGAGAAGATCGGCAACATCTGCCTGTGCTCTTCGCCTGTGTTTCTTACAGGCACCCGTATAGATGTATTTACAGCTGCGTAATGAATATTTTATAAGGCAAACCATTGCAGGACTCGTCTCATTAGATCGCAAGATGCTTGTGGGTATTATCAGGTGAAGCTTTAATACTCTCTTTCATGCGTTTGGATCAAGATGGCAAATGGGGCCAAGAGGTTCAAACAATCTGAGACCCAGCTAATGATTAATTCTGTTTAGCCTATAGATGCCTATAGCATCTGCATCAGACTATGTTTTGTTTGTGAGAAAGGCTATCATTTAAACTTGAATAGAAGAGATCCAGCTTGCCAGTTCAAGTGTATGTGATGTCCACATTTCGTGTTGCTGAGAAGTCGATAGGCATAACGGGCATCTGATGATAGAATTCATAATAATCCTGGAACAGTTTCAAGATGCCTTAAGCATCAGGGACTGATATTTAAACTCTATTGATCATGACTCAAGGAAGGTGAAACCATGAAAAGTATCGACAACTTACACAGCATTCAGTATATATACAGAGCTCACAATATCAACACTCAAATCTAAGCAAAAGATATAGCTTGCAATAATAATACTCTACATGTCCATATACTAAATGTTCAAAGGAGGCATACAGTTCCACAGGGGAACATGTACGTGCTCTCAGCTGTGGCAATTGCGGAGGCAATTGGCTCTCCCAGGGCTGGAAACAACAAAATCAGCCAGTATACGACCAGGCTTAAGTTCACACCAGATGATTTTGGCAGACAGCTCTATACAGCATAGAGAAAGATAGTCAAAGATCAAAGGTCAGCACAGAGTTACGCCAATATCAATACATTCCCAAAAGATGACTTCAGGGACATTTTTCATGACATGAGGAGATTGAGCCCAGCTTGCAACCCTCTAGTGATGGCAGGTACCAATGACATTCAATGGAGGCAGCAGATCGAAGGTTTCATCATTTCACTTGTTAAGGACTGTGGCAAGAAATTAACAGACAGTCTTCTCAATAAAGGTAGACCTCAACCTGTACCAGGTATACCTGAAATCATCCCTGTACATGTCATTGTGGAAGCAATCGTACTGCTTCGGGGAGCCTCAGGTCAATAGGGCACGAACACTGCAGCACAGCCTCTCCCCCGGAATAATGAAGATCCCCAAACTAGCCAGAATGTACCTCCATAGCCGGCACCTGGGAGTGCCCACATTCTCCAAGCTCGCCAGAATGTTCTGCAACAGCAGGTGCCTGGGATTGCTGAAGTTCGCTAAGCTAGCCAGAACATGCCTGAACTGCCACTCTGGGGAATACCAAAGTTCTGGCAGCTAGTCAGAACGTTCCATAACAGCCAGCACCAGGGAATGCCAAAGTTCCCCAAGCTGACCAGAACATGTCCCAACAGCCAGCGCTTGGGAATGCCGAAGTTCCCCAAGCTGGTCAGAATGTTCCAGAACAGGGGGCACATGGAAATGCCAAATTTCCACTACCTGATCGGAATGTTCAACAACAGTGGGTTGCCTTGAAGGCAGAAGTTCCCTAACTGGGCCAGAATGTACCACAACAGCGCATGACGTAAGGCATTGTAGCTATCAGAACAGGTTAGTCCACCGCCCAAAAAGATTCAAGTTTCTATGCACTGACCAGGAAAATATATATTGGAACATATTACTAGTATGTTAATGTACTACACCAATTGTTGGGGTCCAGCTGCCAACACGTGGTCCAGGTGTGCCAGGCTCTGTAAGGATGTTGGTGGAAGCTCAACCTGACTATCAATCAGGCTATTGGTGAGGCATTCATATATTGAGAGTATGATTTGGTCAGTTAGATTCCATGGATCTCAGCAGATTGTGGGCCATGATTTCGAGGTAGGTACCTATCCGACAGATTCGCTATATCCTAGGCGCGACTGGTGAAGGAAGCAGGATGCTCCACGGGTACCTGGCGCAACCTCTATCCTACATGAACTGCATTTTCATTGAAAATAATAAAATGATAAAGACCTGGTTGCTTTCAAATCAAGTGCTACAGGACCCGCGCGACATTTTGGTCTATTGTTACCGTCATGAAGGCGACCCGAGATCAGAAACCCCGGCAGTCAGGGGAGACCCCTGTTGTGTAGAGGATGCAGTGGGGAATATTGGCCATGAATGAGATCCAAGGGCATGTCAAATACATACCAGGGCTCTCGCAGTAGATGCCGTGGCTAATGCCAGTCACTGCAGTGGTCTCCCAATAAGACCTTTGCAGGTTGGAGATATGACAGTCACAGCGTCTTCGCCTACCATGGACTGGTATCATGACCACAGGAGTATGAGATAGTTCTCAGATTTTTGTCATTCCTGGCATGCCTGTCTGGCATGGATACAAACAATCACCTTGGTGATAAGGTGATAGATGGGTTCCTCTGTTGTGATGCAGCTCCCAACTTATGCATGGTAGAAATCGAGACGTCTCCCACAGATCATCTCCCTTTGGAACGACAAAACTTGAGTCTCTTGAATCAACAAGCCCTGGCCGAGTATTTAACGATACCAAGAGCATACAAGAACATACTGAAGTGGGTACATGCAGTACTTAAAAACATTCAGATGGTAAAGTGGAAGAGGTAGGATAGGGGCTCGGTGTCAACCAGTCATGGGATGGATGGGATAGTGCGGGAATTGCACGTGGTATTAGCCTATATCGATAGTGTTAGCAGTTAGCCTGAGCGTTATATTGGAGCAATCATCCACAATCTCTACTTCCATCTATTTTTTATATGTGTGATAAATCCTTTCTGCTCAGTTATAATATCTTCCATTTCCTGAACTTTCATGTTATATGGCATGGACACCGATATAGCGTATCAAGATATCATAGCCCCTGCCAATAACAATGTGGCTGCCCGCTGTAGTACTGGGTTTGGGTTTCGATTTCAGTCAAGTGAGGTTCCAACCGGCTGGGTAGTGAACATCCCTTGGTATCACCACTGCAGGGGGCTTAAAAGTTTATTTTATAAATAAAAAATAAATACCTGGCGACACTACATCCATATCATGATATGTTAAAAATCATACTACATACATGTTCAACCATTTTCTAACGTGCGCAGGATATTTCTCTTGAAACAGGTTGATCAAGGTGATACAATCTGTCTTTGAGGTCTATTGACATCAAGGTCCATGCAGTATTTAGTTACGAGCCTTGTTTCAGGTTTACTTGCTCCGTATCAAATGTCTCTCCCCTTTTCATACCAGTTCCCTCTCCTCTTGTCCTACCAGTCCTTTCTTCCCACATCCTACTTGTTTTCTTTCTCATATAATCCTCGCTTTTCTTCCTCACATGGACGTCCACCTCACACCCCTCAACCCTCATGCCACTACCCTATACCCCTCAACTGTCACATCAACGCTCCCCCCCAGATCCATCCATACATTAGTCAAATCCTTGTCCTACCCCATATACAGATTTTGGCAGATTCTTTTAGTAGCTTTCCCCAGCCTCGTCCTGGAAAAAAAAAGGAAGAGAATACTGCCCAAGCAATTAAGGCAGCCAATATGAAAGTACATTCCACCCAAACATTGGCTCCGGTGCCTTACTAATAGTATGTTCTTTTTTAATAAAGGTGGTGCCCGTGAATGTTCCGAAAGTGATATGAGGAGAGGCGAACATCTTGCGATTGGTGGGAGCACAGCATCTAGTGTAGCCAACAGAGTGCAAGAAATCAATCTCAATTATGGTTCTTGATTCTTTTTTCTTCTTTCCTCCATGTCCCAGGACACGATCCAACCTTTAATGAGAGTAGTAGTGGGAGGACAAGTAAGTTTTTGGTGGAGAATCCACCTTTTAAGGTGGTGGTGCAGGACTCCATGTAAGTGAAAACCTTAGGATATATACATTGCAAAGAGTCTGTTAAACCAATTATCGCATTTCGATTAGGGGGCACTATGGAGAAATAGCATATGCTAAAAGCATGTGTGGGTTCCAGAATCCTCACGCCAGCTCTGGTCCGTACAGAACCTAGCATGAGTGGATAAAGACCCACATGACGGCGCGCATCCAGGACCTCGGCTCTCTGACCAACTCCAATTTGGATTCGGTCGATGGATTGATGTTAGGCGGATGCCAAACTCAAGTATATAACTGAGGGATGTAGGCTAAAATCTTCGATTGCAGAATCTGTCGAGGAAGGCTCATCTCGATCAATAAGTAAGGTAAATATTTAAAGGGTAAAACTATGTTATATTGATAAGATCTCTTCTCCGTTGCTTGATGATGTCTGTAAAGCTAAGGAGGCACTTCGATATTTATAGCCCGCGTCTGAGTATTCGCGGACTACTTCTAACTACTATACCTCTTGTGTACTACGCTGGTTTTAAGATGCAAACATCCAGAATCTTATAAGTGCGAACACCGTTTGACCGTGAAAGTTATCACACCGTTTTGCAGACACGGAATAGTATTCCTCCGTTGAGATGACTGCGCTTTTTGTTATACCAAGCAGCGGCCGCCAACTTAGATATCCGCATAGACGACTATATTACTTTAGTCTTGTTGACTATCATTCCAGTATTCTCTTCGGTCATGAAGTGATCAGGTTCATGCCGGATCACCTAGTGCTAATGCCAAGTCTGAGCCTAACATGTTGACGACTTAAGGGGCTCCGACTTATCTAGGTCTTCCATTCTGAGCATGCCTCTGCTTGGTCTGCCGGCCTCCATGGAGGGATCCTATTATTAGGACCAACCAACCTACAGCTGATCGCAGAAGGGCATGGGTGGATTCGGTATACCTCTAATAGCTTCCACTGCTGGGATATCTTCTTATAGTATTTTGCAGAAAATGTTCTGTCACTTTTCCGCCCTTAGTTTAGGAAGTCTAATTTGAAGCCTACTATCTCAATGCGCCTCTGATGGATTTCCTCTGTTCCACTTCCCAGATGTCACCAAAGGTCTCCTCCCATATATCCTGTGAATGGCATGTGGTGGGATGGAAGGCGTGGACGTATATGATGTTATGACGTGAGCTTCATTGATGTAACCATTTAGTCATGGGACGCAACTCACGAAATCTCGCTAATGATGTGCAGGCTCCATAAGGGGGCCAGAGGGGGGTGATGGCACTCCGGTAAATCGAGGGTCTGTGCGCAGTTACCCTACACTGGGTCTGTGCACTTGTCTCAGATTTCCTTATGCCTAACACGAGCACTCTCCTTCCAGGGTTCGCCTCGAATGCCTTTATCAACTTTTACATTTTCTTGTAAATACATTTTAGGACTTAGTGTGGTCAGAGAAAAAAACCTCATACATTTTACCCTGGCCACTGTAGGAAAACCATTTCCTCACTATCTTGCTTCTGCCCTTCCTGGCATGTCCGGATTTTCATTATGAAAATTTACGACAACTTCCTCCACGTTTCCCATCCTGGTAGCAGGTTCCTCGGGGTTCTAATCTTCTGAACACCCTTGCCATTTAACTAAGTACCACAGTTCCCGCTTCTCTTGATAGTGGCCGCGTACTCATTTCCTGTAAGAACGAATCTCGCTTCTTGCTATTTTTTCAACCTCCCATTCTAGATCGCACTCGATGTCCTCCTGCTCTCTAGGGGGTTGGTGACGATTGTCATGAACTGACTCGCAGTAGGGTTCTAATAGTGCGACATGAAATACGGATTGAATGTTCAATCGATCGGACATGTGGAGCTGGAAAGCTCGTGATCCACATTTTTCCATAATTGGGAAAGGACCGTATAGCTTTGGACTTAGCTTCTTTGATTTTTGTGGGGTACGAATGTTGTTAGCGTTTAATCTTACTTTCTCCGCGATTTTGAAGTCTCGCTGTTGTTGAGCTTCGCAGTCATAGTATTTCGACATTCCTTCTCGTGTCTTTTCTAGTGACCCTCTTGCTTGTTCATGTATCATCTTAATCCAGTTCGCATAGAGTGTGGCTCCTGGATTCTGAGCTTCTCGCTCCTTCATCTACTCTGTCTGTGGATGGAAACCTTAGTTCACGTAAAATAGTGACATTATAAGCACGTTGGTTGCGGAGTTGCTATAGGTATATTCAGCTAGTGGTAGTAGCTAATACCAGTCGTCCTGATCGTAGTTGACAAATCTTCACATGTATCCCTCCACCACTTAGTTCGTATGGTCAGTTTGACCGCCAGTCTGATGGTGGTAAGCCGTTGACATTCTTTGCTTAATTTCCAGCGCCTTGTAACTGGATGCCCAAAGTTCTCCCGCGAACTTTGAATCCATGTCAGTGACGATTGCGGTGAGTAGGCCACGTAGCCTCTACACTACTTTCAGGAATGCGTTGGCGACATACTTTGCAGTAGCCGAGGTCTGGAGTCCGTTGAAATGTGCCATCTTTGTAAACCGATCAACTACTAGCATTATTTGAGTACACACTTGTGACTCGGGTAGTTGAGTGACAAAGTCCACCGCGATAGATGCCCATGCTGCGTAGAGTATTTGCAATAGTTGTAGCAATCCGTACTTGGCATGTCTAGACGACTTATTATGTTGACATTCATCGCAGGATCAGACGTAATTGTTGACCCATTCCGCAAGTCTTTTCCAATAGAAGTCCCTCATGATTATTACCAAGGTTTTTTCTTGTCTGAAATGTCCTACAACTTTTGCATCGTGACATCCCTCTGCGATCTTGGTATATAGCGCCTGACTATCTGGTAAAAATAGTCTTTGCTTATAATATAGTAGATTGTCGGTCAAGGTCCAGTCCTTGGGAAAATCCTTTCCTTCATTTCGTAACGTAATGAGTTCCTCCCTCCGTTGCCTTCAAGCTGCGTCTATCCCGATAGCTGCCTGTATCTCGCTTAAGAATTCAGGATTGAACTGCTTCATACCTTTTTGCAGGATTATTGCATTTGACATCAGAACTTTCTCTGGTACTTCTGAAATATCGTACCAGTGTTCGTTGTCTTTGGCTGATGCCTGCAGGTAACTGATCCTTGGTTCCTGTTCCTTAACGATCAAGGATCTTGTCAGTATATTGGTGCTTCCAAACCCACGGTTCCTTGTTCTGTGTTTTCCAAGTGGTCTACTTCCATCATATCTGAGGTGTTGACTTTTCCTACTACTAACTGGGCTACGCGATTGCCCATTCATATCGGACAGTCCTCATTTTTGTGGTTGAATAGTACGACCTTGAGCTTACCAGTATAATTAGCATCGAATACTACCGCCCCAGTGGAGATTCCATTCCGCACCGCTAATCCGCTTCCTGGAGCAACTCTTCCATAAGTTCTTACGAGTAGTCAGACAGCTATACCTGTCCTTTTCAATCCTTGTCCGTATTTTAGGATAATATTATCCTCTATGACGTACAGGTCATGTCCCACCACCATTCTTGAGCCCTTCGTTGGCAAATATGCCTTTTTGCTCAATCTCTTAATCCTAATAACAGGTTACTTTCCACCTCTTCAAGCTTCCAAATCTAAATCCTTATCTCCATCCCAGTCTTCTCCTTCATCGCCTACCAACGCTACCAGTGATACCAGGAAATTTTCTTCTTTCAAAATCTTTTGTTCGCGATGGGTAGCTCCCTCCTCAGGACGCTACTCTGGCCGTCTACTTAATGTGTCAGGCTTTCTGCCCTTTGTGCCTGCTCGGTATACAATACAAAAGTCGTATTCCACTAGCTTTTGGGCCTATCGAATTTGACGGCCACTCCAGACTTTCGAGGTGAGGAAGTATTGTAGGTTTTGATAGTCGGTAAAGACTGCAATGGGTTTTTCCATTTCGATTCTATAGTGTCTCCATTCCTTAAATGCTTCGAGGATTGTGAGAAGTTCTTTATCATGAATCTCATAATTGCATTCCGCCAAATTTAATTTTCTGGAATGGAAACCTACTGGATGTAATCTTTTTTCAAAATATAGAGAGAGGAAGCAACCGAGTCCAAAATGACTAGCATCCATTTCTACTACTGTCTCTCTTTGTAGGAAAAAGGGGTGTAGTATGGAAGCTGTGTTGTAGCAGTACTTTAGTTCTTCGAAAGCGGTATTCTGTTCAGTTCCCAATTTAAAATTCTCAGGATTTCCCTGTAATGTCGCGATTATTGGCTTGCAAATAGCTGCGAGGTTATTTATAAATTGCCGGTACAAGTTAGCAAACTTCCTGAATACTTGTACTTCTCTAACTGACTTAGGTGCTTTCCAAACCATTCTGGGTTCCACCTTTCGGGTACTCATAGACACCCTATCGACTGCTACCATATAGCCAAGGAATTCTACCTCTGTGGCATGGAAACTCAAGTTCTTTAGCGATACTGCGACTTGAATGTCAGACAGACTTTGTAAAACTCCTTTAACGGCTTCAATATGTTCCTTCTCATTTTTTGAATAGATGAGAATATCATCAAGCTAACATACGACTCCAACGTCAAGGTATTCCTGGAGAACTTGGTTCATCATATCTTTTAAAGTAGCCCGAGCATTGACCAGTCCAAAAGGTATGACCTTGTAGTCATAATGTCTGTATCTTGTAAAGAATAACGTTTTCCATTCATCTCCTTCCTTTATCCTAATTAGGTGGTAACCCTCTTTAAGGTCTTGCTTATTGAAGATCTTGGCGCCAGCTACTGTATCTGTGAGTTCGGACATCAGGGGAAGGGGATATTTGTTGAGGATAGTAATCTTGTTGAGATTTCGGTAATCTACAATCAGATGTAGTCTGCCATCTGGCTTAGGTACAAATAATATGGGTGCTCCTGCTGGCGATTGGCTCCAAGTGATTTTTCCTTATTTGATCATCGTTTCCAAGTAATCCCGTAAAGCCCTAAGCTATTTTTCGGATAGTGGATATATCAGCCCCCAGGGGGGAGTTGATCTTGGAATTACCTTGATGTCGTGATTGAATGTCCATCTTGGGGCTAATCCTTCAGCCGTCTGGGCTTCAAACAAGTGTTTGTAATGGTAGTATTCTTATGGTAATGATTCAAGTTCCACAGTATTTTCTATGGCTCCGATTCTTCCCATGCGCCAAGCATTAGAATCCCAGGCGACGTATTAGTCATATTTGAACATATCCGCTATTCCTTCTTCTTGTTCCACACAGTTTTCACAACCTTTTGTGGAAAAGGGCCAATTTTTGACATCTTCTATGTGACACACTGGGTGTTCACGATGCCACCAACCAAACGGAATTATCATTCCACAGTGACCTGCCTGAGCCACCTCATACAACACTTCAGTGATATCTCAGTTATTTCCGATTTCTAATTTAATATGGAGAGTGTAACACTTCCCTCCTGAGGTGGCTGACGATCTGTCAAAGCCTGAGATATCAACTGCATGGTTGCGTTCCACAGTAGCAGCGCGAAGGTCTTCAATTAAGTCCTTATTGATAAGGAACAGGGTGGATCCCGAGTCAAGTAAGACTTTAACTTTGTATTACTTAACATGTATGTGGAGGTAAGTGATCCCCTCCGGACACTTGTATCGTTTTGGTTTTGGAGCATCTATCTCCACGCACTTAGCGCGAACCTCATTTCCTTGGTTCTTTCGCTTAGGCATCGTTGGTATTGGGTGTAGGTAACAAGATGTTTGTTACTATGCCCGCGTAGTTTCGACGATTGAGGTCTCCGCAGACAAACTAACAACTCTTTAGATCTAACAATCTGGGTCTACATACTAAGCGTCATTTCACAGATACGCCATTTCGCGCGACCAGTTTTCAGGCTAGATGCCTTCTCCCGACATGCTAGACCTAGGCTTATAGCAGATTTTCGGGTAGTTATTAGCCATCTTACTCTCCTGTTGTCGGGTTCCCGTACTCCCCAAATCCTTTCCCTTAGGTTTTCAGCTATCCGTCCAGCTCCCTCAGAGGGGCCTTGCACACCAAGGAGGTACATCTCCATCCCACACTCTGGCCCGAAGGCAAGATAGTACATACGTGTAATCTGACTCAGACTCATATGGTAGGTGGAATGGCCCATGTCGGTTTTCCTTCTGTCATGTACTATTATCAGGTCGATCTTGCATTGCTATGTCCCAACCTCTTCGGTATAGTAACTGGTTTCCATACTGGTCACAGGTAACCACCAGTTGACTCCAGGAACTTCGTACTGTTAGCTCCCCGGCCATGTGTGCATGGTGACTATCCTCTCGTTCAATCGAGACTCTCCATATATTGATTCTTGTGTTCGAGCTCATAAGTCCCTCATGGGGTCTCTTCACTTAGAGCCTACTTGTGTTGATCCTG
Organism: Tuber brumale; assembly: GCA_014065205.1. Lineage (NCBI taxonomy): Eukaryota > Fungi > Ascomycota > Pezizomycetes > Pezizales > Tuberaceae > Tuber > Tuber brumale. Next base: position 199,987 of record JACCEG010000097.1, on the reverse strand, counting down.
CAAAGAGAGACTCGCTTCATGCCGGTTTGATCATTTTTAGTTTCGATACCTGCAGTTGCACCCAGACCACCCCATCCCCGTTGTAGTCGGTACCCAATACACCCCAGCCACAGGGGATTCCCATTTCGATTCCAGCTCAATCTGGATACTCAATGCCCAAACGCCGTCGCCATTGGTGCCAATGAACTGACCTAGCTCAGTTCTTCATCGTCCCCCACTTCCCGGATCTTATTAACTCGTGCTGGATTCAGAATGGTCATGACTCTGCAAGCTAATTGAGGCTTTATAAGAGCCCATCATGCTTGTCAAATTCCCATTTTTATCGCTCTTGTGCTGACCATTGCCGCCGATATATGGGCATCTTCCGAACACGTTTAGCAGGTGTGGTTTTTCTTCCCTCAATATGTACAATCTCTGTCTCGCCTCCCCGTGTCTGTCACACTCTGCGGTATACCAGCATGGGCCTGGTCAAAGTTTGTATGGGTGGTCCTTGTCGCACCTTGCAACCTTTTTCTAGCCTTCTCTGGCTCATTGTCCCTTTTCCGCTTTCAGGGTGGGGCTCCACCTCCCTTGATATAAGGTTTATTTTCCCTTTGTCGCTTTGGTTTAGAGTCCCGTTGGTCTTCTCTTTTGACCTCTTGGACTACTTTAGGCTTGGGCGGCTTGTCTGGTGCAATTTTTTCTCTAGTGAGAAGTCATTCTTCTGACCGCCCACATAGCCTGAGTGCCTCTTCCCATTCTTGATCCGGGGTATCATGCAGGGCGGACAGCCTGCAAACAATCTGGTTTGGTAGTTTGTCCTCAAGCTCCTGCCTCCCGGACTCTCCAGTCATACGGGCACGAATATTGAGGTTCTGCATGACGGTCAGGTAACGCTAAATACTGCCTTCGTACTCAACTAGCTTCATGGGTCGAACCGCTAGTCTTTTGGCCTCCACCGTGGTGAATCACTTGATCATATCATCTTTAAAGCGAGTCCGTGTAGTCAGTTCTGGCTGCCGCATTCCCCCCCGAAGTCCATCCGTAGCCTTCTGGTACCGAATAGTATATGGAAGTACTATGTCTCCTCTTGTATGGCTGAGCGCATATATAACTCATACTAGTGCGTCATCCCAGATCCGCGGGTTTCTTTCGAAATAGTCGGTACATTGCAAAATCCACACATATGTGTCTGGTGCAGGTTTATCCAGAAAGAATGCGGGTGTCTCTGATGGTCGCTTAATGTTCAGCGCTATTGCATGGGCAAATGTCTCTGCCATACCAGGCTGTCCTAGTGTCTGTCCTTGCCTCCCCCGGCTAGGACTTCCTCTTCTTCTTCCTCTTTCATCATCATCATCATTATCGTCACTAGGATCTCCAGGGTCACACCCCTGGGCACCTGAGGGGGATGCATTAGGGGCTTCCTTGCCTTTCCTCTTGTCCCTGCACGTAGGCAGAGCTTAGTATTCTTTGTCATCAGTTTCTTGGACTGCGGGTAAGGATGCTTGTCCTGCAGCTTCCGTGCTTGGTATGGCAGCCATTATTTTATTTCTTGCTGCCATCAATGCTTGGAGGGTATTATTTGTTTCCTCATTTTGCTACTGTTGCTGATCTAAGGACCGGGGAATCTCCTCCTGGCGAGTAGTATCGTCAAGCCGTCCCTGTGCTAAGGTACGGTTGACCTCTCTTTCCCTAGTGACACTCTGAGCATGGAATTCTGCGAATTCCGCCGCTAAACTAACGACCCTCTGTTCCGGAGTCTGATCTCGGGCTAATGCCACTTCGCTTTCTTGCCAGTGTGTTCTATCTAACCTCCTGGTTACCTCTCCATGTTCCGGTTGACGTCTATCTTGGGTGTTAATTTTCTTTGCTACTTCCCGTAGCATCTCCTTTTAGATCCCCTTTACTTCGCTTTCCACACCTGGCAGCTGCATCAACAAGATTGCATTATCATAGTCGTGGACATCTTCTCTCTCGGTGATTTGCTGTTGAACCTTCATTAACGTTAAGGTATTATCTTGGGTAGCTCCCTACAGATGTTTTGAAGGCGATATTGGCTTGGTCAAGCGAGGTGTCTATGTCTTGCCTTATTCGACCTAATGTTATCCCTAAATGGGTAGCCAATCTTGCTAAATTTGCAGCATGGTCTCCTCTGGGTTTTGGCGTGGAGGATCCTGACATCCGATGTGTGCTGGCCATACTGGAGGATCCGTGAGAGGGCAAATTTCCTCTGCGGAATGTGGATTCATGAGGTGTTGATGGGGAGGGACTCCAAATAGCTGAATCATAGGTTTTATCCGTCGTATCGGATTACGTGTCCATGGGCTCCCCCGCCGATATCTTCTTTCTCGGGTCTTGAGGTATCTCAGCCATTGTGATGCTTTCCCGATCCGCTAATTGCTCTAATACTCCCGGATGGGTGATTTCTGCTACCTTGTGCCAGAGTTCTTAATATCCTTTAAAGGGTTTAAGGAATCGTATATTAGGCATCCAATGCCCGAGATACTCTAGAGGTGTAGGTATGAAAGGGTTCGGTTGATCTGATTCTGGACTCAGAATCTGAATTTCCCTTTTGCTGAGGTTTAAAAGGGACTTATAGTACATATAAGGATTTATCAGGCCTGGGCCGAGGGGATGTCTGTTCCCCGGATAGCGGTGCTGGACTTGGCATCTTTGGAGTAATGGATACTCCAGTCGACCAGGTCTTCTGATGGGGTAGAACTCCACTCAAAGTTCGAACCATGCCAGCTGGGATATATGCGATTGAACTGATCCCTCATTGGGATCCCGAAAGGTATTCAGAACCACACTGGTTCTGTAGTAAACTCTTCTTCGATTTCGCGGAGCTCATTACTGAAGATTTCTTCTTATGTGTGAATATAAATAACACAGTCAGGTGCGTTGAAAATATAATCAAAGTCGGAGCTGTGGGTGGAGATTAAAGTGAACTTGTAGTTCATATAGTAGGCCTTGGTAACAGGAGAACTATCAATATACTGTTAGGCGGACGCCAAACTCCAGGATATTACTGAGGGACGTTGGCCAAAATCTTGTATCAGAGAATCTGGCAAGGCAGGCTCGTCTCGATAAATGGGTAAGGTAAAGATTTAAAGTGTAAAACAATATTATATTGATAAGATCTATTCTCCGTTACATGATGATGTCTGTAAAGCTCGGGAGGCACTGCGATATTTATGTCCCACGTGTGAGTGTTCGCAGACTACTTTCTAACTACTATGCCTCCGACCTACTACTCTGCTTTTAATGTGCAAATGTCCTGAATCTTATAAGTATGAACACTGATTGACCCAGAAAATTATCACACCCTTTCGCAGACACCGAATAGTGTTCCTCGTTTGAGATGACTATGCTATTTGTTATACCAAACAGCAGCCTCCAACTTAGATATTCGCATAGACTATTATATTACTTTAGTCTGGTTGACTATCGTTGCCATAGTCTCTTTGGTCATGAAGTGATCAGGTTCATGCCGGATCACCTAGTGCCAATGGCAAGTCCGCGCCCAACGTGTCGACGTCTTAAGCGGCTCAGACTTATCTAGGGCTTCCATTCTGCGCATTCCTCTGGTTGGTCCGCCGGCCTCCGCAGAGAGGTACTATTATTAGGGCCAACCAACCTACAGCTGATCTCAGAAGGGTATGGGTGCATTCGGTATACCCCTAATAGCTTCCACTACTGGGATATCCTCTTCGAGTATTGTGCCGAAAACGCCCCGTCACCTTTGGCTCCCCGTTTAGAAAGTCTAACCTTGAAGCCTCCTATCTCAATGCGCCGGCGCCGGATTTCCTCTGTTCCACTTCCAGGATGTCGCCAAAGGTCCCCTCCCATATACCCTGCAAACAGCGTGCGGCTGGACGGATGGCGGCAAAGTATATGCTGTTATGAAGAGGGCTTCATTGATGTGACTTGTTAGTTATGGGACGCAACTCTCGAAATCTCGCTAATGATAGGGGGGCCCCATAAGGGGGCCGGAGGACGGTATTGGCACTCTGGTGAATCGAGGGTCTGTGCACAGTTACCCTACAATGGGTCTGCGCCCTTGTCTCGGATTTCCTTATGCCTAACAATTGGTCCGCTGTCTTTCCCCCTGCCATAGCCGGAATTGTGCTCACGAAGAACCACCACCATGCCGAGGAAGTTGGAGCAGTCGAATATCAGGCAAGAAGCCTGATCCGGGATGTCGCTAAGAAATGTCTGACAAAGAATGAGCATCTAAGGGAGGGGCTGGCTGTAGTGGCAGAGGTTGCGGGACCCCCCTAGCAAGTGTTCTTCTCTTTGTACATTTTGCTACCCTCATGCTAATATCTATTATCAGTGGTTCAATTCAATTGGAACTCCCTGTACTGCCCACAGGCAGTACAGATCCACCTCATTCACCAGATGGGAGCCCAAGGGGAGAGCCACGTGGCACTTGGCTACCTCTGATCTTCAGTTGACTCTGACTGTGGAATTCCCTAGATGGTCATGGAATCAGCGAGTATACAAAGTGTGCTCAGGGTGGTCAAGGGACAACTTATGGAGGAGGCAATCCGCTGCCTCCAGTATCTCATCGAGGTGTCTGTTGAGGGCACACGCTGACTTCAGTGGATACCTTCCAAGCCTCTAACTTAGTCCATTGCCTCATCTTTTTAAATAATGATGATGACATCTGGGTGTGGGTCCTTGCCAACAATGGTAAATATTGGCTGGACCTTATGGTGTGGGAGCTGCACCTATGTCAGGGAGAGGATGCTGACCATACTCTCGTACTTACCTACGGCTGATACCTATTTTTAGCCCAGGAGATCTAGGATCACAGTGGGCACATGGCAGATATTGAGAAGGCCATGTAAGAGGAGGATGAGGAGGAGGTCGAAGATGAGTAGCTCTCAGATGAGGACATCAGAAGGAGCATGCACAAGTCTGAGTGGCAATCTGGGATGCAAGGCCGCAAGGTAGTAATTGTCATTGACGACGTATGTTCCCTAAAAGTTCCTTCCTTCGGTTAACAAACTCTGTAGCTAATCACATATATAGGATTGTGATTCTGAAAACCCCCTCTACTCCCACACAAGGCCCCTGTGCACCACCCATGCTGCTGCCCATTCTGATAACTTAAGTTCCCTGAAAATTCCTTGCTTCTGTTACTAAAATCTCTAGCTAATCACATACATAGGACTATGAATCTGAAAACACAGCCCCCTCCAGCATCAGAAACCTGCGCACCACCCGTGCTACCATCCATTTGGACAACGTCAGTTCTCCAAAAATTCCGTCCTTGCGTTTACCAAATTTGCCGCTAATCACATATATAGGACGTTTAATCTGCAAGCCTGCTTCCCTCCTAGGCTAGACCCCCGCGCAATACGTATGTGTCACGAATGTGGCTTAGCTAGGAAAGGTTTTCACATGACTCATAGTTATGAGTCATAAGTATGTTATGTTTCGCACATGACCTCATTAGAGGTCATGGGTTTCGCACATGTGACCGCTTTGGTCATATGATATGGTTATGATGATATGTTATGTTTCGCACATGACCTCATTTAGAGGTCATGGGTTTTGAGCATGTGACCGTTTTGGTCTGATGACTAGTTATGATGTTTTGGGCCTGACTCACAGTTGTGAGTCATGTGTGATGCGTGACTAAAAAGATGAGTCACAAGGGCGTGAAGGGCAACTATATCGGGAGGACATTAGGTCCGAAGTAGATAGGCTCTTCACGCTTCGTTCTAAGTTATTTTCTTACTTATTACTTTATGCTTTTACCAATATAAAACCTTTACGCTCTTTACGAATACCTACCTACGAGAA
>JACCEG010000097.1:74674-177512 GCA_014065205.1 Tuber brumale | reverse complement strand
TGCACAGACCCACGGTAGGGTAACTGCGCACAGACCCTCAATTTACCGGAGTGCCAACACCCCCCTCCGGCCCCCTTATGGGGCCCGCACGTCATTAGCGAGATTTCGAGAGTTGCGTCCCATAACTAAAATGTCACATCAACAAAGCCCACTTCATAACACCATATACGTCGCCGCTGTCCGTCCGACCGCATGCTGTTCACAGGATATATGAGAGGGGACCGTTGGAGACATCTGGGAAGTGGAACGGAGGGAACCCGTGGGAGGCGCATTGAGATAGTAGGCTTCAAGGTTGGGCTTCCTAAACTATGGGTCGAAGGTGACGGGACGTTTTCGGAAAATTACTCTAGGAGGATATGCCAGTAGTGAAAGCTATTAGGGGTATACCGAATCCACCCATACCCTTCTGAGATCAGCTGTAGGTTGGTTGGTCCTAGAAATACGACCCCTCTACGGAGGCCGGCGGACCAAGGGGAAGCATGCTCAGAAAGGAAGACCTAGATAAGTCGTAGTCTCTTAAGACTTTGTCACGTCGGGCTTTGACTTGCGATTGGTTCTTGGTGGCCCAGCATGAACCTGATCACTTCATGACCAAAGAGACTACTGGAACGATAGTCAACAAGACTAAAGTAATATAGTAGTCTATGCGGACATCTAAGTTAGAGGCCACTGTTTGGTATAACCAATAGCGCAGTCATCTCGACGGAGGAATACTATTCCAGGTTCGCGAAAGGGTGTGATAAATTTCATGGTCTAACGGTGCTCGCACTTACAAGATTCTGGACGTTTGCGTATTAAAACGAGGATGGTACTTCGGAGGCATAGTAGTTAGAAGTAGTCCGCGAACACGCAGACACGGGATATAAATATCGAAGTGCCTCCCGAGCTTTACAAACATTATCAAGCAGCGGAGAACAGATCTTATCAATATAATATTGTTTCATACTTTAAATCTTTACCTACCTTACTTTATCGAGACGAGCCTTCCTCGACAGATTCTTCAATCAAAGATTTCGGGCCTACGTCCCTCAGTTATATACTTGAGTTTGGCGTCCGCCTAACAATCATCTCTTTCAAAACATTCAACATGATTATATCTGTGATCTATGGGTACTGGTATACGTTCTCAAGTGTATGGGGCTCCAGACTCTGAGAACCAACTATGTATGAGTTAGGGGAGATGAAGGTTTCGCTAAAAGAGATGGCTTAGCAAAGTCTAGCTACAATCTGAGTTGGTTAGCGACACTATTTCTCAGCATACAAGCCCCACACTAAAAAAGGAATAGGAGCCCGTAGGCTCATCTCTGGATGCCGAATTAGCACTTCTAAATGTATGAAAGCTATATTCAAGTCATGGCACCTAGTGAATCGATGCAGGCCAGCGCCCACTACTAGTCAAGTCAAATACCAGGCATGTGAGATGCACTAGGTGCATAAGGTTCAAGATGCCAATGTAAGGTGGCCTACAATTATCATATGTGTGAGTGCTTGAGTACTCGTGCATCTTTGCTAACAATACCTGCATGAGCCCGGCACTTGGCGAACACTGTAGCAAAATATTGGGTGGCGCAGGTATTCTTCTGAAAGACGCGTGAGTACAGTACTGGACATAAGGCATTGAACCAACTACGAGTTGGAATACCGGAAGCCGATCAGAGTGCGTCCGATAGTATTATTGCTATCAAATACTAGCTAAGCCATCACACCTGAAGATTCCGCCTAATCATCCTCCAAAACGCTATGCACACGAAAACAAAAAACAAAGCAAAGAAAAGAGAAGCGAGAAATGAAAAACCAGCGCAGCTAAAGTGGTTTTTTCGGATTCCGACCTATATTGCTGCTTTGGGAACCTGGTAAGGTGGTAGAGGTCAGTGGAACAGTTGTGTTCAGCGAAGACAGAGGAACAATTGCAGTGGCTGAGGCTTGGGGCAACCGCCGGACAATTGCAGCACCAGTGTTGGAGGTGGAAAGTGGAGCAATTGTGGCACGCATGGTCTGGTAGGGTAGGGGGGTGGTTGCAGCACCGGTGTTTGAGGGAGACCGAAGAACCAAAGGAGTTCGGGTCGCTTGAGACAAAATTGTCGCAGTATGGGGGAGGAGTACCTTTGAGAGTCGAAAGAGGCAGTCGGATAGAAGCAGCAGGCATGGGCGCCTGTGCCAGGAGGAGAGTAGGGGTTAGTGTACGGGTAGTAGCTCCTCTTTTAGCGCTACCCTCAGACAAAAACATAGCAGGAGTATCATCTGCCCTGTCTTACTCATAAAGGCACCCAGTCTGCTGTCTGGAGGTTTCCAACATAGCTGTGGAGCTGGGAATTTGGAGGTACTCTACCATCCAGGAGCTCCAATGAAGAAGCTCCTCAAGGGATCTCAGCCTTTTCTATTCGCACAGCTGCAGATCCACGGAGTTGAGACAGGTTGGTAGATGGGGTTTCCAAGTGCGTGGGCTGATCATATCCTGCGATATCTGTTATTAGCTATGGTGTATGGCTCTTGATGTTAGCTGAAAGCGCACTGGGGTTAGCAGTTTACGTGGCAAGTATGGCGGAATGGGTGGGAGTTCCAGGTGTGTCTCATGGAGCCAGGGGCGAATGGGTCATCATACTCTGTATGCGATTAGGTACAGATTTCGTTAACAGAAGGAAGGAATTCTCGCAGACCTTACGTCATCAAAATGGACAGCAGTATAGGTGGTGCCTGGGGGTCTTGCATGCAAGAGAATGGGGTTTTATAATTCATTGTACTATATATGTGATTAGATAGAGATTTTGTTAACTAAAGGAAGGAATTTTCACGGAACCTATGGCATAAGAATGGGCAGCAGTACTAGTGGTGCACAGGTGTCTTGCGCTGGAGGGTGAGGGGCTTTCGGATTCATCGTCTTATATATATGATTACCTATACATTTTGTTAACAGAAGGAAGCAAGGTTCATGGAAAAGAGGGTGTCAGAATAGGCAGCAGCCCAGGTGGTATGTAGGGGTCTTTGCATCTGAGCTAGGTGGACTTTTGGATACATCATCATATATATTTGATGAGCGACGGATTTTGTTAACAGAGTGAGCAATTTTCAGGGAACTTAGGGCGTCAATGAGAATTGCCACCTTGTGGCCTGGCACCAACAATTCTGACTCGCACTCCTCGACACTCCACTTGGTGTCCTTGTTCCACAGCCACTCATCTTCATCCTCATCCTCATCCTCCTCTTGCATAGCTACTCCGATATCTCCAGCTTGCCTACTGTGATCCTCAATTTCACAGTCAAAAAACAGGTATTGGCCAGAGGGCAGGTGCGAGGATCTGATTGGGGTCCTCTCCTGGACCCAAGGGTGGCTTATGGACTAAGAGGTCCAGGGGATCTTTGCCGTCGTGGGCAATGACCCACGCGAAGAGGTCATTATCTTTATACCAAAAGATTAGGTCACGGACCCCGAGAGGCACAGATGGCGCCCACTGAAGTGAGCTTTTGCCCTCCCCACATGCCCCGATAAGATACTGGGGGCAGCCTATTGCCTTCCCCACATGTTGCCCCTTCACTACCTCAAGAACACTTTGTATACTCCGTGATTCCATGACCCTCCAGGCACTTCCTCAGTCAGAGTCAATGGAACATCAGGGGTAGCCAAGGAATGGGTGACCCTCCCCGAGAGCTCCTTTGCAGAGAATGATATGGATCCATAATGCCGATGGGCAGTACAGGGAGGTGCAATCGGGTTGAACCACAGATAATACAGGTTAGCACATGGGTAGCAAAACATGGAAGGAGAGGAACATTTACTTGGATATCCTGCGACCTCTTCCACCAAAGCCCACCCAACTATAAGAAGCTTGTTCATTGTCGAAGTTTCTTGGCCATATTCTGGACCAAGATCCTTGGCTGATGTTTGACATCCACCACATCCTCGGCACAGTGCTTGATCTGAACAAGCTCGATATGTGCTGCAACAGCTGGAAGGAAGTGCACCAATACAAGGATCAACTCCAAACGGGAGTTGGTCTGATGCCGGTGGTCCAGAGAGAGCTCTGTCATATGGGCCCTGATCTGCTTACACTAGACTCTGTACAGACCAGAGCTGGTATGAGGATTTTGGAATCTACACAAGCGTATGGCATCTGTTATCTCGCCACCGGGTCCCCCAACCAAAATACGAGAGTTAGCTTAACAGAATGTGAGTAATGTGTGTAACTTAAGATTTTCACTTACAAGGAGTCCTCTACCAAAACCTCAGTCATCTTCCCACTACTGCTCTCATTAAAGGTTAGATCATGTCTGGAGACACAGAGGAAAGAAAAAGCAAAAAGGAAGAACTGTAATTGAGATTGATTGCTTACACTCTGTCAGCTAGTCTGGACACTGTGCTCCCAACCATCCTGCAATATTTGCCTCTCCTAACATTACTCTCGTAATGTGCGGGGGTGCGACATCTATTAAAAAAGAACACCATGTTAGTAAGGTACAGGAGCCAAGGATTGGGTGAAACATACTTTCATATTAGCTGACTTAATTGCTTGTACGGCATTAGCATTTTTGCTTTCTTTTGAGAGGGAGGCGAGGGACAATGAGGAAATAAGTCCACAAAAATCTATTTATTGAGGGGGAGCAAGGACATTGACTGATGTAAGGAGGGATGTGGAGGGGGGGCGTTGGTGTGACGCTTGAGGGGTATAGGGTATTGGCATGAGGGTTGAGAGGTGAGGAGTGTTGGTGTCAGGGTTGAGGTGGGTGAGGTGGATGTCCGCTCAATGAAGAAATGGGAGGGTCATGGGAGAGAGAACCAATAGGGCAAGAGGAGAGAGAACTGGTCGGGCAAGCAGAGAGGGAACTGGTATGTAGGGTATTGGCATGTAGGTTGAAGAGTGTGAGGTGTTGGTATGAGGGTTGAGGAGTATGAAGTGGACATTCATGCAAGGAAGAAAAGGGAGGATCACTGAAGAGAAAGAACAAGTAGGGCAATGGGAGAGAGAACCAGTAGGCCAAGGGTAGAGGGAACTGGTATGACAAGGGGAAAAACATCTGATACAGAGCAAGAAAATTCTCAATCAGGGTTGTAAGCAAATACTGGGTTGACCATGACTGTGACAGATATCAAAGACAAATTCTGATACCTTGATCTACCACTTTCAAGAGGAATATCCTATGAGTATCAGAAAATGGTTCAGCATGGATGTAGTACGATTCTTAATGTATCGTGATATGTATGTAGTGTTACTAGACGTTTATTTACTTTATATGAAATAAACTTTCAAGTCACACACATGGGTGGCGACAAGAGAGGGCCACTACGCGGCTGGTTGAAACCTCACTTGACTGAAATAGAAATTCTAACCCACAACCACACATGGTAGAGACATGGTTATTGGCAAGGTGCTATGATATCTCGACATACAACCTGGCCATCTATGCCGTATAACACAAAAGATCAGGAAATGCTGGATATTATGACAGAGCTGCGAGGATTTAAGATACATATAAAAAATGGAAAGATGTAGAGATTGTGCATGATTCTCCTAATAGAATGCTTGGGCAGACTGCTAACATCATTACTCTAGGCTGATACCATGTCCAATTCCCACACTGTCCAATCCATTATCTCGCTGTGTGATACCCAGCCCCAGTGCCACCACTTCGGCTTCAGGGCTGGAACATTTTCGAGTATGACTTGTGCATGCTTCAATACTTTCTTGAGTATCCTACAAGTTATTGATTCTTGGCCAAGGCTTATTACTTCTGGAGACTCGAGTTTTTCGTTTCCAATCAGACATGATCTGTAGGAGAGGTTTCGATTTCTGCTGTATATACATTAGGAGCTGCATCACGGGAAAGCTACTCTTCTATTACCTCATCCTCTCTATGATTGTTCACGCCCACATCAGATACGCATGCTGACAATGACAGATATCTAAGTGCTCTGTTATACGCACCACCATCATCTTGCCAATCCGTGCTAAGCTATGACATCGTGACTGTCATGTTTGCATCATGCTGGCATCGTACCCAGGAGCACTGCCATGATCGGCATTAGCCTGAGCATCCAGTTCGCGAGCCCTATTATGCATTTAACGTCTCCTTGAATCTCGTTTGTGGCCAATATTCTTCAGTGCATTCTCTTCAGTATTCAGGTGGCCCCTGACCACTGTGGCTTCTGGTCCCGGGTCCCCTTCATCACTGGAACAATACACTACAATATTGAATGGATCTTGCAGTACTTGATTTGTGAGCTGCTAGGCATGCATTGTTTTATTATTTTCATTGAATATGCAGTTCATCAGGGATAGAGGTTGCGATGGGTACCTTGAGAGCATCCTGCTTCCTTCAACTGTCATGCCTAGGATATGGCAAATCCGCCGGATAGCCACTGACCTCAAAATCATGGTGCACAATCCACAAAGATCTGTGGAATCCAACTTGCCAAATCGTATGCCCCATATATGATTGCCTCGCCAATAGACTGATTGACAGTCAGGTTGAGCGTCCGCCAACCTCTTCTCGGAGCCTGGCAGGCCTGAACTATGCATTGACGGCTGGACCCAAACAATATTTACGGCACCTAGATGAACTAGTAATGCATTACAATCTATCTTTTCATAGTTAGTGAGTGGAAACTCGAATCTTTTGGGACAGTAGACTAACCTATTCTGATAGCTGCGACATCTTGCGGCACGAGCTGTTGAGGCACATTCTGGCCCCCTTGGGGAACTTCTGTATTCCTAGGCACCAGCTGTTGTAGAACATTCTGACCAGCTTGGGGAACCTCCATGGTCCTGGGCACCGGCTATTGCGGAAAGCTCTGACCGGCTGGGGATACTTCAGCATTCCTGAGTGCCAGCTGTTGGGACATATTCTGGTCAGCTTGGGGAACTTCGGCATTCTGGGACACTGGCCCTTGCGGAATATTCTGACCAACTTGCAGAACTTTAGCATTCGTTGGCACTGACTATTCATGAATGTTGTGGCTGGCTTGAGGACTTCAGTAATGCCCGGTGCCAGCTGTTGCGGAATATTTTGATGAGTTTTATGAATGTCGACACTTTTAGGCACTGCCTGTTGTGGCACATTCTGGCTAGCTTAAGGATCTTCAGCATTCCTGGGTGTAGGCAGTTCATCTGCATTCATGCCCCATTGACCTGAGGCTCCCTGTGGCAGCAAGGTTGCCTGAACAAAGAGGTGCACAGGAATGATTGCAGGTGCTCCCAGTGCAGGTTGAGGTCCACCTTTCTTGACAACACTCTCCGTGAACTTCTTGCCAAAGTCCATTACAAGTGAAATCATGGCATTATCTGGCTGCTTCCTCAAGTGAACGTCATTGGTGCTTGGCTTCACAAGATCATCCCAAGCTGGGCGTAATCTCCTCATACCACGGACAATCTTGTTGCAGTCATCCTATGAGACAGTGTTGATATTGGTTTAATTCTGTGCTAACATCTTCTCTTGGACCATCTGTCTCCACGCCACAAAGAGCTGTCTGCCAGGATCATCACAGGTGAAGTTACGCCTGGCCTTATACTGGCTGATTTGGTTGTTTCTGGCCCTGCCAGAGGTATTCACCCCAGCAAGTACCACAGCTGGGAGCACGTAGATGTGCTCCAGTAGAGCTATATGTTCCTTTTGAACATTTGGCATAGGGACAGACTGCATATTATTATTACAACCCATGTCTTCTGATTATTTCCGCGTGTTGATATTGTGAGCTTTTTGTATTTGCTCCATGCTGTGTAAGTTGTCGATACTTTTCCTGGTTTTACCTTCCTTGAGTCGTGATCAAGAGAGTTTAAATATTAGTCCCTGATGCTCTCGACATCTTGAAATCGTTCCCAGGTTATTATGAATTCTATCATCAGACACCTGCAATGCCTGTTCTCTTCTCAGCAACTACAAATGTGGACATCATACAGGCTTGAACTCACAAGCTGGATGTCTTCTGTTCCGGTTTAAACGAAAGCATTTCCGCGAAGCCAAACATAGTCTGATGCAGATGACGTTGACATTTATAGGCGAAACCAAATTAACCATTAGCTGGGTCTCAGGTTGTTGGAACTTCGTATCACAATTTGCCATATTAATCCAGATGTGTGGAACGGAGCATTCTGCCTTGACCTCGTAATGCACACAAGCGTCTCGCAATCCAAGGGGCCGAGTCCCGCAATGCCTATGAAATGTTCCTTGTACCAGCACAAATACACCTGTGGGGAACCCTACAAGAAACACCTGCGAAGAGCACAAGCGGACTTTGCCGATCTTCTCACATCACACATACAGAGTACTACTGCTGCAAAAAGTATCCATGATGCACAATCCTCCCAATTGCCCCATGATGTCCACGCTCGTGAGAATGATCGCCAGGATTTTGACTACAAATCAGATGCTGGTATGTCTGACTGGCAGCAAGATACCAGTAATAAAGGGGTTGCCAATCAATCTGAGTGGGAATAACTATATATAGTCAATGGATCGCCTGCTCTTGGCATACGTCAGTCTTATCCTAGTACTTGGGAATCAATTGGAGATGTAGAGGCATTTGTGGAAGAATGTAGAAATCTGGGTGGGGACCTATGGGCACCAGTTGTTAGCCTCTATGATTTCAAATTTATGTCCTCGTTCATACAAAGCAAGTTATCAAAGTCGCGGATTAATGAATACTTTTTTTTTAATTGCCTGCGGCAATTAAGTCAATGTTAACTAGAGCTTGACACTTACAGTCAAGAAACACTTCTGGTTATTGGATCTGTATAGTCCATACCTGCAATGGTTTAAAGGTCAAGTTGAGGACAGCGTGAGGCCTTTGCCTTTCTTCTACGGCGGTGTTCTAGACTGCATCTGATACCTTCTTCGACAGATAGCGTAAAAACAGGATTTTGTTTATGCTCTGTCACATGAATATGATTTTACTGGACACTGAGTATATTCAGAAATGAATATAGCAGACGGTTGGTGGAACATTCAAGTCGGTTGCCCCTATAGTATACTCCCCTTATGCCAAATGTGCAGGCGAACTGATGACAGGAAACACGTCTATCTGGCGCACCTGTGGTTTCAATTATTGGTATGACAGTGTTAGGCATATGGAAATCCGAGACATGTGCACAGACCCACGGTAGGGTAACTGCGCACAGACGCTCAATTTACTGGAGTGCCAACACCCCGCTCCGGCCCCCTTATGGGGCCCGCACGTCATTAGCGAGATTTCGAGAGTTGCGTCCCATAACTAAAATATCACATCAATGAAGACCACTTCATAACACCATATACATCGCCGCCGTCCGTCCGACCGCATGCTGTGCGCAGGATATATGAGAGGGGACCTTTGGCGACAGCGGGGAAGTGGAGCGGAGGTGATCCGTCGGAGGCGCATTGAGATAGTAGGTCTCAAAGTTGGGCTTCCTAAACTATGGGCCGAAAGTGACGGGACGTTTTCGGAAAATTACTCTAGGAGGATATCCCAGTAGTGAAAGCTATTAGGGGTATACCGAATCCACCCATACCCTTCTGAGATCAGCTGTAGGTTGGTTGGTCCTAGAAATAGGACCCCTCTATGGAGGGCGGCGGACCAAGGGGAAGCATGCGCAGAAAGGAAGACCTAGAGAAATCTGAGACCCTTAAGACGCTGACACGTCGGGCTCAGACTTGTGATTGGCACTAGGTGGCCCGGCGTGAACCTGATCACTTCATGACTGAAGAGACTACTGGAACGATAGTCAAAAGGACTAAAGTAATATAATAGTCTATGCGGACATTTAAGTTAGAGGCCACTGTTTGGTATGGACAAATAGTGCAGTCATCTAGACAGAGGAATACTATTCCGAGTCCGCGCAAGGGTGTGATAAGTTTCAGGGTCACACGGTGTTCGCACTTATAAGATTTTTGACGTTTGCGTATTAAAACCAGGGTGGTACTTCGGAAGCATAGTAGTTAGGAGTAGTCTGCGAACACGCAGACGTGGGATATAAATATCGAAGCGCCTCCCCAGCTGTACAGACATCATTAAGTAGCGGAGAAGAGATCTTATCAATATTAAATTGTTTACATCATAAATCTTTATTTTAGTTTTATCGAGATGAGCCTTCCTCGACAGATTCTCCGAACAAAGATTTGGCCTACGTCTCTCGCTTATATACTTGAGTTTGGCGTCCACCTAACAGTATATTGATAGTTCTCCTGTTACCAAGGCTCACTATATGAACTACGAGTTCACATCACACTCCACCCTCACCTCAGACTTCGATTACATTTTCGAAGCACCTCACTGTCCAATCTATATTCATTCCTTCGAAGAAATATTTGAAACTGAGCTGTTCGTGATCGGAGAAGAATATACGCAGGAACCCTCATGGTTCACAGTACCTTTCGGGATCCCAACGAGGGATCAATTCAATAGCATATATCCTACCTGGCATGGTTCGGATTTTGAGTGGAATTCGACCTAGTCGGAAAATTTCATTGACTGGAGTACCCAGTGCTCCCTGATTACTGTCGCAAAGGAAAAGGAAAAGGAAGGCACAGTCATCTGGGGGCCAGACATCCCCTTGGCCTGGGCCTAACACCCTTTTATATGTACTATAGGTACATCCTAAACCTCGAGAAAAGGGGGATTCAGGTTTTGAGTCCAGAGTCGGACCAAACGAACCCTTTTATACCTACACCTCTAGAGTATCTCAGACGTTGGATACCTTACATACGATTCCTTAAACCTTTTAAAAGATATCGAGAACTCTTGTACGAAGTACCAGTAATCACTCATCCAGGGCTACTAGAACAGCTAGCCTATCTGGAAAGTATCAAGATGGCAGAAATTCCTCAGGACCCAAGGAAAAGAATAACGGCGGGTGAACCAATGGATACCCGACCCGACACCGCGGATAAAGCGAATGATTCCGCTATTCATAGTCCCATCCCTTCAACACCTCAAGATTCTACATTTCGCAGAGGACATGTGCCCTCTCACCGATCCTCCAGTGTCGCAAGCGCTCATAGGATATCAAGGGCCTCCACAGCGAGACCAGGAGAGCACGCTGCAACCTTGGACGGATTGGCTGCGCATCTTGGGATAACGCTGGGACAGATAAGACAAGACATTGATACCTCGCTCGACCAAGCCAATATCGCCTTCAAACATTTGAAGGGAGCCACGCAAGATAATACCTTAACATTAATTAAGGTTCAGCAGCAAATCGCAGACGGACAAGATGTCCACGACCACGATATTGCAATCTTGTTGATGCAGCTGGCAGGTGTGGAAAGCGAAGTCAAGGGGATACAAGAAGAGATGTTGCGGGAAGTCGGAAAGAAGATTGACGCCCAGGAACGGCATCAACAAGAACATGACGATGTAACCACGAGGTTACATGGAACCCGGGGGGAAGAAAGCCAAGCGGCATTGGCCCGAGACCAGACTTTGGAACAAATGGTTCTCAGTCTAAGGTCGGAATTCGTCGAATTCCAGGCCTAAAGTGTCACGCGCGAAAGAGAAGTCAATCGCATTCAAGGGCAAATGCGCACGGATCAGAACGCGCGCCAAGCAGAGGTTTGCAGATCTTTCGACCAGTAACAACTGCAGAATATCGCGACAAAGCAAACCCTTAAAGGGTTAACAGTGGCAATAAATAAAATACTAGCCACGGTACTAAGTCCCGAAGCTGCAGGACCTGCACCTTTACCCGCAGTCCAAGAAACGGACGACGAGGAGTTCTATGCTCCGCCTACACGTAGGGAAAATGGAGAGGGCAGAGAAGCCGCTGATGCATTCCCCTCAGGTGCCCAGGGGGGTAACCCAGGGGACTCTAGTGACGATGACGAGGATGATGATGATGATGAGAGAGGAAGGAGGAGAGGAGGTCCTAGCTGAGGCAGGCAAGGACAAACACCAGAACAGTCAGGTATGACAGAAACGCTCGCCAACGCAATGGTGCTGAATATTAAGCGGCCATCAGAGCCACCCCCATTCTTTGAAGACAAGCCCGCACAAGATATTTATGTGTGGATTGTGCAATGTACCAATTACTTTGAGAGGAACCCGCGGATCTGGGACGATGCAAGAGAACGGATCATATACGCGCTCAGGCGTACAAGAGGAAAAATAGTCCTCCCCTATAGCGTATGGTATCAAAAGGCCACGGATGGACTTCACGGGGAAACCCAGAAACCGGAGCTGGCGACCTGGACCCGCTTTGAACATGATATGATCAAGCGATTCGCCCCGGTAGAGGCCGAAATACTAGCCCTTCGCGCAATGAAACTAGTCACGTACGACGGCAGTATTGAACGTTATCTGACAATCATGCACAACTATAACATTCGTACACGCATGACCGTGGAATCCTAGGGAGAGGTAGTCGACGACAAAGCTTCCTGAACAGATTGTCCGCAGGTTATCGGCCCTGCAATATACGACGGACCAAGAATGGGAGGAAGCACTAAGGCTATGCAGGCGGTCAGAAGAAAGACTGCTAGCCAGAAAGAAAATAGGACGTGACCAACCGTCCAAGCCTAAAATAGTCCCAGAGGTCAAAAGAGAAGACCGACGGGACTCTAAGGCCGAAGCGACAAAGGGATGCGAAACCTTATGTCAAGGGAGGTGGAGCCCCACCACGAAAACGGAAAAGGGACGATGAACCGGAAAAGCCTAGGAAGAGATTGGGAAGTGCAACCAGGACCACCCATACCAATTTCGCTCAGGCCCATACTGGTATCCCGCAGAGTATGATAGACACTGGAAGGAAAGAGGCAGATTGCACACGTTGTGGAAAGAAAAACCACTGCTATCAGACGTGTTGGGGAGATGCCGATATATCGGCGGCGACGGTCAGTTCGAGACCGATAAAAATGGGAACTCGACGAGCAAGAACGGCTATTGTAAAGCCTAAATTAGCTCGCAGAGTCACAATCGTCCAGGACCCAGCCCGGGTAAATAAGATCTGGGAACTGGCAGACGACAAGGAACTGACCTAGGTCAGTACATTGGCACCAACGGCGACGGCGATTGGGTATTCAGTGTCCTGATGGAGCTGGAATCGAAATGGGAACCCCCTTTGGCTGGGGTGTATCGGGTACCGACCACGACGTGGATCGGGTAGTCCATGTGCAACTACGGGAGTCGAAACTCAAAATGATCAAAGCAGCGCGAAGCAAGTCTCTCCTTTCAGGATCAATGCAAGTAGGCTCTCAGTGAAGGGACCCCACAAGGGACTTACGAGCTCGAACACAAGAATCAATATATGGACAGTCTTGATCGAAAGAGAGGATAGTTAACATGCCCACATGGTCCGGGAGCCAGCAGTACGAAGTTCCTCGAGTCACCTGGCGGTTGCCCGCTACCCATGTGCAAGCAAGTAACTATACCGAAGAGGTTAGGACATAGCAATGCAAGATCTACCTGATAACAATACACGGCAGAAGGAGAAGCGACGCGGGCCGTTCCCCCTACCACACGAGTCTGAGTCGTATTATACATATGTACTATCTTGCCTTCTGGCCAGAGTGTGCGATAGGGATGTACCGCTTTGGTGCACAAGGCCCCTCTGAGGGAGCTGGACGGATAACCGAAATCCTGGGGGAAAGGACTCTGTGAAAGCGGGAACCCCACGACAGGGGAGTAAAATGGCTAATAACTGCCCCAAAATCTGCTATGAGCCTAGGTCTGGCGTGTCGGGAGAAGGCATCCAGCCTGAAAACTGGTCGTGCGCAATAGCGTATCGGTGAATCGCCGCTTAAGTATGTAGACCCAGATTGTTATAGCTAAAGAGTTACTAGTTTGTCTGAGGAGACCGCAATCGTCGAAACTACGCGGGCGTAGTAACAACCATCTTGTTACCTACACCAAACACCGACGATGCCTAAACGAAAGAACCAAGAAAACCTTATCCGCGCTAAGCGCATGGAGTTAGAAGCTCTGAAGCCTAAACGATACAACTGTCCGGAGGGGATTGCTTACCTCCATATACATGATAAGCGCTACAAAGTCAAAGTCTTGTTAGACACGGGATCCAACTTGTTCCTTATCAATAAGGACCTAGTTGAAGACCCTTGCGTTCCCTCCATAGAACGTGACAATGCAGTTGATATCTTAGGCTTTGATGGGTCGTCTGCCACCTCAGGAGGGAAGTGTTACAGTCTCCCTCTGAAATTGGAAATAGGAAGGAACTGACACATTTCTGAAGTGTCGTGTGAAGTGGCTAAAGCATGTCACTACGGAATGATAATTCCTTTTGGTTGGTGGCATCGTGAACACCCAGTGTCTCACATAGAAGATGCGGACAATTGTATCCTCTCCGCACAATGTTGTGAAAACTTTGTGGAAGAAGATGAAGGAATAGCGGATATGTTTGAATATGATGAATCCGTCGCGTGGGGCCCTAATGCCTGCCGCATCGGCAGAATAGGAGCCATCGAAAATACGGTGGAACTCGAATCGCTACCAAAAGAATACTGGAGTTACAAAGATTTGGCCGCAGCTCAAACGGCAGAGAAATTAGCTCCAAGACGGACATACGAGCACGAAATCAAATTCATTCCCGGATCAACTGCCCCTTGGGGACCAATATACCCCTTGCCCGAAAAGCAGCTGAAGGCCTTACGAGAATACTTGGAAACAATGATCAAACAAGGGAAAATCACACGGAGCCAATCGCCAGCAGGCACACCCATATTATTCGTACCAAAACCGGATGGTAGACTACGTCTAGTTGTGGGTTATCGAAATCTGAATAAGATTACTATACTCAACAAACATCCCCTTCCATTAAGTTCCGAACTCAGAGATAGAGTAGCCGGCGCGAAGATCTTCACCAAGTTAGACCTTGAAGACGGCAACCACCTGATCAGGATAAAAGAAGGAGATGAATGGAAAACAGCGTTCCGTACAAGGTATGGACACTACGAATATATAGTTATGCCTTTTGGATTAGTAAATGCTCTGGCAACCTTCCCAGATATGATGAACCAAGTCCTACAGGAATACTTGGACGTCAGAGTCGTGTGTTACATTGATGATATTCTCATCTACTCAAAGGATGAAAAGGAACACATCGAAGCCATTAAAAAAGTTTTACAAGGTCTATAGCACTTTCAATTAGCGGTATCGCTAAAGAAATCGACTTTCCATGCCACCGAGGTGGAATTCCGCGGCTATATGGTGGCGGTCGATGGGGTGTCTATGAGCACCCGAATGGTGGAATCCATAATAGTCAGGAAAGCACCTAAGTCAGTTAGAGAAGTACAAGTCTTTATGGGGTTTGCTAACTTCTACCGACGGTTCATCAAAAACTTCTCGGCTATTTGCAAACCAATAACCGAGACATTACAAGGAAATCCTAAGAATTTTAAATGGGGAATTGAACAGGACACGGCTTTCGAAGAACTAAAGCACCGGTTGACCACAGCCCCCATACGTCACCACTTTTTCGCGGAAAGAGAAACACTGGTAGAAACAGACGCTAGCGATTTGGCGCTCGGCTGCGTCCTTTCTCAATACTTTGCGAAAAGATTAGAGGCAGTAGCTTTCCATTCCAGAAAGTTAAACTCGGCGGAACGCAATTATGAGATTCATGATAAAGAACTCCGCGCGATCCAAGAAGCTTTTAAAGAATGGAGACACTACTTGATCGGAACGGGGAAACCGATCACAGTCTTTACCGACCATCAAAACCTACAATACTTCCTCACCTCGAAAGTCTGGAGTGGTCGTCAAATTCCATGGGCCCAGAAGTTGGTAGAATACAATTTTCGCATTGTATACCGACCAGGCACAAAAGGTGGAAAGCCTGATGCTTTAAGCAGATGGACGGAGTACCGTCCTGAGGAGGGAGCTACGCATCTTGAACAGAAAACTTTAAAAGAATAATTTTTCTTAGTTTCGTTAGTAGCTAGGGTAGGCGATGAAGGAGAAGACTGGGATGGAGATAAGGATTTGGATTTGGAACCTCGAAGAGGTGGAAAGGAACCCGTCATCAGGGTCAAGAGATTGAGTAAAAAGGCATACTTGCCGACAAAGGGCTCACGAATGGCGGCAGGACATGACCTGTATGCCATAGAAGTTGACATTGTCCGGAAATATGGACAAGCATTGATAAGGACGGGTATGGCTATAGGGCTACGCGAAGGAACTTATGGAAGAGTTGCCCCAAGAAGCGGATTAGCGGTTCAAAGTGGAATCTCCACGGGTGCAGGAGTAATAGATGCAGATTACACCGGCGAACTCAAAGTCGTACTGTTCAACCATAAGGATGCGTACTGCCAATTAAGAATGTGCGATCGCATAGCTCAACTGGTAGTAGAAAAGGTCGACACCTCGGACATGATGGAAGTCAATGACTTGGAAGAAACGGAGCCAGGAACCGCGGGATTCAGAAGCACCGCTATAGCAACAAGATCCTTGATCGTCAAGGAACAGGAACCAAGTATCAGCTACCTACGGGCATTGCCTAAACACAATGAATATTGGTACGATATGTCAGAAGTACCCGAAAAAACTCTAATGTCAAATGCTATTATCCTGCAAAAAGGTATGAAGCAGTTCAATCCTGAATTCCTAGATGAGATACAGGCAGCTATGGGGACAGACGCGGCTAGGAGGCAACGGAGGGAAGAACTCATTAGGTTACGAGACGAAGGAAAGGATTTTCCTGTTACGATCCCTAACCGGTATCAGTTCTTAGCAATGGGTAGACGATACTTCTCTTTTTCTCTCTCGACGAGAGTTCTTAGGCCTATGCCTACGATAAGGTGGGAGAGACTCGCGTGTCTCTAGTCCTTATCGCCTATCGTACTCTATCTTCAACTGGACTCTATATTAGAGTCCTTGTCTCATAGGTAGATATTCGTAAAGATCGTAAAGGTTTTATATTGGTAAAAGCATAAAGTAATAAGTAAGGAAATAACTTAGAACGAAGCGGGAAGAGCCTATCTACTCGGACCTAATGTCCTCCTTTTATAGTTGCCTTTCACGCCCTTGTGACTCATCCTTTTAGGTCACGCGGCACGTATGACTCACAACTGTGAGTCATACCCAAAACATCATAAACTAGTCATATGACTGAAGTGGTCACATGCGCAAAACGCATGACCACTAAATGAGGTCATGTGCGAAACATAACATAACATCCTAACCATATCATATGACCGAAGTGGTCATATGTGCGAAACCCATGACCTCTAATGAGGTCATGTGCGAAACATAACATACCTATGACTCATAACTATGAGTCATGTGAAAACCTTTCCTAGCTAAGCCACATTCGTGACATTAGCTCCTCCCTCCCTAAGCTCGAGTCCCTTCGAGCTTAGAATCTCTCATCGTAGAGGCGGTCCGCTATTCTCCGAAGACGTTTTGCATTGTCGTTTGCCTCACAGCATAGGCCGCGTCCCTCGTCGATGATGGCTCTTCGTTTGAGCTTTTCCTTCCATAGTGCTTCGTCTGATTGTGCTATTCTTTCGTTGTAGGCTGCCCGGATTATGTCCGTCCCCCTCTTTGACCCTTCCATCATTTGCCGATGTATTCCTCCTTCTCTTCCCAAGCAGGTGATCGTTTCCGCTTGTCTCCTTGCTTCTTCCTCTAGTCGATCGTTCTCTCGTCGTAACCGCTTGATCGTTCGGCGTAGTTCTTCCTTGGATACAAAAGTTTTTGTATCCCCTCCCTCCTCAGGTTCCGTCCTCGGAACCTTTTGGGTTGCCTGCTTGGCTTCCCATTGTTGTCTTCGGTGGTATGGGCAGTACCTGCGCATGCAGTTCTGCCAGGAGATTTTGTGATGTGAGGGGCCTGTGGGCGGAGGTTGCGGCTTGTGTTGCCCATTCGGCTTGAATGGGCGTCGTTGGTGGCGATTGCTTGGTCGCCGACTTCTTGCTCGGGATGAAGTTGCTTCGTTGTTTTTTATCTAGGTGCACAGGGCACTCGTCGTCCGTGCATGCCGTCCAATGATAGAGGGCATGGTTTCTTTCGTCGCTCTTGACCACTTTTGCCCACTCGGCCTCAATGGTCTTCTCCTCTTCCTCCTTCTTGATTCTGATTTCTTCTTCTGCTACCGCCCACTTGGTGGCATCTGGTGGAGGGCTTGTTGGGCTACCCACGAACTCGAAGTCGTCTGGGGCGTTTTTGATGCTCGGTTGATGGCTTCTGTGGGTAGCGTTGGTGGAAGAGGTTGAGGGCATCTTGCGCGTTTATACAGTTGGTAGCTGGGTACCACTCTGGATCGTGTTCGGGAGAGTAAGCGGTCCACTTAGCGCGGTATTGGAGATTACCGTGGTATAAGCGTGAGTCGATTATATCTTCGAGTTCGTATTCTGGTTCTCCGTCTAATTCGATAGGCGGAGGAGGTGTAATCGTTTGTGAAGGAAGCTTGTTGTCTTAGTAGGGTTCCAAAAGCGAGATGTGGAATGTGTTGTGTATCCTCATGGACGGGGGAAGGTTGAGTTTATATGCTCGTTTCCCTATCCTTTTCGTTATCTCGCATGGTCCCATTTTCTTGTAATCCAGTTTCTTGGATGGCCTGGTTATTCGTATTTTCCTTGGTAGTAACCACACTTTGTCGCCTTGTCGTAGGTGTGGGTCGGACTTTCTTTGTTGATCGTAGTTTTCTTTTTGTCGTAATTGTGCTGTCGTCATTTCTGCTCTTAGTGTGTCGTGTAATTGACTCATATCTTCTTTCTCCGTTATCAGTCCTTTGGTCGTATGACCTATGGCCTGATATTCTGGGTCGAGACCGTAATTCGCATAGAAGGGTGTCATCTTAATCGTTTCTTGTTTTCCGTTGTCGTATGCAAATTCCGCTATCGGTAGTAATTCGTCCCAGTTGTCCTGTTGATAGTTGATATATGCTCGCAGATATTGCTCTAATATACCATTGGTTCTTTCCGTTTGTCCATCTGTAGGTGGATGGAAGGCTGTAGAAAGTTTCCTTTTGATTCCGAGTTCATCCTTTATCTCCTTCCACATCCCTGATGTGAATATGGATCCGCGGTCTGTGATGATATCTTTCGGTAGTCCATGCAGTCGGAAAGTTTCATTGATGAATGTTGTTGCGAATTGCCGTGCCGTCATATCCTTTGTCGTGGGTATGAAGTGACTCATTTTGGTCCGGCAATCCACTACGACCATGACAGAGTCGTATCCGTTGGTCTTAGGGAGGTCTGTTATGAAGTCCATAGAAATGGATGCCCCTGGTTTTTCCGGTGCTTCGTTGGGTTTTAACAACCCATATGGTGCATGTCGTACCACCTTCGTCCTTTGGCATATGTCGCAGTTCTTGACGTATCATTTGCCTGATTCTCTCAGTCCTGGCCAATAGGACTTCCGCGTGGTCAACTCCGTTGTTTTAGCCGTTCCTGCGTGTCCTGCCAGTTTATCGTCGTGGTGTTTCATGATAAGGTCCGTTCTTATCTTTTCCTTGCCTGGTATCCATATCTTTCCATCGTACCACATATAGTGGTCCTTACATTCGCATAGGCCTAAGGCCACCCCTCTTCTCTCTTTTTCTCCTTTCTCCAGGTCGTTTCTTAGTTCCTGGAATTCTTTCTCCTCCGCAATTGCTTTTCTTAGTCCATCGTCGTCTTCGTCCAGGATTTCCGTTGATTCCAGAGCTTCGAAGTATTCCTTTGGGAGCAGGATTCGATTGTTCTGTTTCATCCATTCGTCCTCTTTGTCTTGCGGTTTGTCGCTCGCAATTCTGGTGAAGGCGTCAGGTTTTCCTCCTTCTTTTCCTGGTCGATATTCGATCTTGAAGTTGTATTTACTGAGGCCTTCCATCCCTGGGATTTGGTGGTCGTTGAGTTCCTTCGTTGTCATGAAGGGGACTAAGTTTTTGTGGTCTGTGCGAACTCTGACCTGGTGGTCATTGTTCTGTATGTATCTTCTCCATTCTTTGAGTGCTTGAACTATGGCTAGTAGTTCTTTGTTGGCGACGTCGTAGTTGCATTCGGCCGGTGTCATCGTCTTCGACCTATAACACACCGGGCGCCATTTCCCATCTTCGCATTTCTGGGATAGGATTCCTGAGCAAACATATTTCTATGCGTCCGTCTCGATTGTTGTTTCCCTGCGCGGGTCGAAGTGAGCGAGTATTGGCGCCGTTGTGAGTTTGGTTCGTATGGCGTCATAGGCCGCCTGTTCTTTCTCTCCCCATTCCCACTTGACGTCTTTCTTTGTTAGGTTATAAAGGGGTTTTGCCATCCGGCTAAAGCCCTCGATAAACCTCCGGTAAAAGTTACAGAATCCCATGAAACATAGGATGTCTGTTTTGTTTTTTGGTTTTGCCCAGTCCCATATGGCCGCTGTCTTGACTGGGTCCACTTGGATTCCTTCTCCTTTGATGATAAACCCCAGGTATTCGGTTTCCTTTTCGTGGAACTTGCATTTTGATGGTTTGATCTTCATCTCCGTTTTCTTAATTTCGTTCATGATGCTGCTGACGTCCTTCCTGTGTTGTTCCAGGTTGTCCGAATATATGAGTACATCGTCTAAATAGACGATGCAGCATATATCCAGGAACTTATTGAGTACCTGGTTGATCCATCGTGGGAATGATGCCAGCGCGTTGGTTAGCCCGAACGGCATAACTAAGTATTTGTACATCCCGTATCTTGTTGCAAAATTTGTCTTGCATTCGTCCCCTTCCTTTATCCGTATGTCGTGGTAGGCGTCCTTAATGTCCAGTTTGGTAAAATATTTTCCCGTTTTTAGCCGATCCAGGGCCTCCCCAATCAGTGGTAGCGGATATCAATCCTTTTTCGTTACTGAGTTGAGTGCCCGGTAATCCACGCATAGCCTCATCTTTCCGCCCTTCTTTTTGACGAATAGTATTGGTGATCCTGCGGACGCAAACGAAGGTCTTATCCATCCTCATTTCATATATTGTTGGATATATCCTCGCAATTCCTCCAACTCCTTCTCTCCCAAGGGGTAGAGTCGTTGGTATGGAATCTTCTTCTGGGCCTTGGTTTTTTCGTCTTCTTCGATATGTATTTCGTGGTCCACTCCTGGTCTTCTTGGTGGTGGTCTGTCCGCTTCCTTTTCTTGGAACAGGTTCGTGAACTGGTGGTATTCTTGTGGTATTATGTCGTACCATTCTTTCTCCCTTTGTTGTTGCTTCTGTCGTATTGCCAGTTCTGTGCTGATATTGATTCGTGCCAATTCCAGCTTTTCTTCCTACGGATTCCACTTGAGGATTCCGGTCAGGTCTCCTCTCTTGTAATATCTGCCGAACGCATGGGCTGATATTTCGCGAATCTGCGCTAATTCCGCTTTCTTGGTCTTTGGGCTATCCGTGCTGCGGAATCCTTTCATTCCTCTTGTTGTGTCATGAAGTTCTCGTACTTCATGCATCTCTTCTTCATTGATCTTCTCGACAATCAACTGCGCTATCCGATCGCCGCGTCGGATTTCTTGGTCCTTATCTCCCACGTTGGCTAGGACCACTTTGATTTCCCCTGTATAGTCGGCGTCGATGACCCCGGCGTTGGTAATGAGTCTCTTATTGACTGCTAGTCCGCTGCGTGGTGCTATCCGTCCATAGGTACCAGGAGGTAATCCTATCGCAATTCCAGTTGATATCGTTTCTTGACCCCTTGCTTGGATCGTCTTGTCTTGATCGGCATATAGGTCATCACCTGCCGCTTGTCTGGAGCCCTTTGTTGGTCCCAGCGCCTTCTCGTGCAACTTCTTGAATCTGATTCTCCGATCCAGTCCTTCTCTGAGTTGGTCCAATCGTGCTTTCAGGTTCGCTTCTTGTGCCTCTCTTTCTGGTGTCGTGTATACCACCAGCGAACTGTTGAGACATCCTGTCGCGCATCGTTCGCTAGCGAATGTAATCTTGTTGTTGTCCCAGTCTATCGTGGGATTGTGTTGTCGTAACCACGGCATTCCTAGGACTAACTCGTGGTTCTTCAGGTTTGCTACCTGGAAGGTTGCCTCTTCCCTCTGGCTGCCTATGCTCATAGGTACTTGCACTGTGTGGGTTATGGGGCCCATAGTGCTGGGTTTTCCGTCCGCTAGATAAACCTGTCTCTTGTTTCGTGTCGGCGTCATGGGGTAGTGGTATTTGTCGCAGATTTCCTTGTCGATGAAATCTTCTGTTGCCCCTGAGTCGAGCATCGCGTGTATCGTAGTGCCTTTCTTCTTTGTATCGTATAGTGTTGTTTTGATCATAATATGATCGGCTTCTTCTTCCAGTAGTGCCGTGTAGTAATTTGCCATGGTGATTTTTCCATTCGTGTCCTTCTTCGTCTTTCCTTCCCCAATGGTTTTCCTCCCCTTCTTGTCCTCCAGACCATCTCTTACTGGGGACCGTCTTGTTTTTCCGGTTGATCCTCCTCTATCGTCATCTCTCTCCCGTTCGTTCTCCTCTGTTGCCGGACCCAGTTGTTGCCCCGGGCAGGCGTCATCCTTTTCTGTCCATTGTCCGCTCGATTCCCGCATTCTCTGATCTGGTGTCCTTTTTCGCCGCATCTCAGCCAGAGACCCTGGTTCCTCCTTTTCTTGTATTCCTCATTGGATAGGTTGAGAGGTTTCCTGGCCTGTGCCTTGTTCATCTCCACTTCTCGGCTAATTGTAGGTTTGAAGTTTCCTGCCTGGGTCTGAGGTACCGGTCTGAATGTTCCGTCCGTGTTCCTTGGAGTAGAAACCTCTTTCGTTTTCCGTTTCTTCAGGTTTTTCAGGATAGCCAGTCTTGTCTCTTTCTTGATGGCCCATGCTGCCAATTCGGCGACTGTAGTCGTATCGGCGTCAAAGTGTTGGAATTCCCTCTGCAGTCTTTCCGACATGCCCGAATATAAGTATTACGACGCTGTCGCGTCGCGCAGCATTGCCTCAGTTTGAAGAACTTGGAACTGGTTCCAGTATTCGGTCATGGATCGGGATCCTTGTTCCAGGTTCATTATCTGGATCTTGGCTGCTCCCCTGGGGTCCACCTCTCCGAACTGTTGCTTGACTGCTTCCTGGAAATCTTCCCAGCTTCTCCATTCCGTTGGCTTGTTGCCTTCCGTATATGGCGTGAGCTATTTGCTTGCATCTCCTCGTAGGAGACTGGAAACGTAAACTATTTTCTCGGCGTGGTGTCCTTCCTGCCATCCCGTGGCTCAAAAGTAGATCGTTAATTCCGCCATCCAACTCCGAAGCTTGTGTCCGTCTCCTGCATAGGTTTCCGGCTGTTTGACCTTGGGTCGATGCTGTCCTAGCAGTGCCAGAAGTTGCGTCATCTGTTCGCGGCTCAACTCGGGCGTTGTTTCTGAGGTGGGGCCAGGTGTAGTCCCTGCCCCTTCTCCTGTGGTCGGCCCGGGTCCCTCCATTCTTTTGTCTTCTTCCTCAGAGCTCGATTCTTCGTATATAGATTGTTCCACGGGTGTCGTCGGACTTGGCGTTCGTCCAAGTTGTGAAACCGTTCATTGTAATTTGCCTGCTACCTCGGGTAGCTCTAGGGACTGAACCTCAAAAGTGTAGTCCGTCTTGGTATCGTCTGAGTGTCGCTATAAGTGACGCTTCGTAATGTTACGATCCCTAACCGGTATCAGTTCTTAGCAACGGGTAGACAATAGTTCTCTTTTTCTCTCTCGATGATAGTTCTTAGGCCTATGCCTACGATAAGGTGGGAGAGACTCTCGTGTCTCTAGTCCTTATCGCCTATCGTACTCTTTCTTCAACTCGACTCTATATTAGAGTCCTTGTCTCGTAGGTAGATATTCGTAAAGATCGTAAAGGTTTTATATTCGTAAAAGTGTAAAGTAATAAGTAAGGAAATAACTTAGAACGAAGCGTGTAGAGCCTATCTACTCGGACCTAATGTCCT
Source organism: Tuber brumale (assembly GCA_014065205.1). Lineage (NCBI taxonomy): Eukaryota > Fungi > Ascomycota > Pezizomycetes > Pezizales > Tuberaceae > Tuber > Tuber brumale. The sequence goes on along the minus strand of JACCEG010000097.1, from coordinate 153,753 downwards.
CCTTACATTGTTGCCCTTCACGCCCTTGTAACTCATCTTTTTAAGTCACGCGTCACGTATGACTCACAACTGTGTGTCATACCCAAAACATCATAAACTAGTCATATGACCGAAGTGGTCACATGCGCAAAACCCATGGCCTCTAAATGAGGTCCTGTGCGAAACATAACATAACATCCTAACCATATCATATGACCGAAGTGGTCATATGTGCGAGACCCATGACCTCTAATGAGGTCATGTGCGAAACATAACATACCTATGACTCATATCTATGAGTCATGTGAAAACCTTTCCTAGCTAAGCCACATTCGTGACATTTCCCAAAGACTGGACCTTAACCGACGATCTGCTATATTATAAGCAAAGACTATTTGTACCAAACAGTCAGGCGCTATATACTGAGATTGCAGAAGGATGTCAAGATGCAAAGGTTGCAGGACATTTCGGACAAGAAAAAACTTTGGAAATAATCATGAGAGACTTCTACTGGAAGGGACTTGCGGCATGGGTCAACGACTACGTACGATCCTGCGATGAATGTCAACATAATAAATCACCCAGACATGTTAAATATGTACTATTGCAACCATTGCAAATACCCTACGCAGTATGGGCGTCCATCACAGTGGACTTCATTACACAACTACCAGAGTCGCAAGGATGCACTCAGATAATGGTAGTGGTTGATCGATTCACGAAGATGGCACATTTCATCGGACTTCAGACATCGGCTACGGCCAAAGATCTCGCGCACGCATTCCTGAAAGAAGTATGGAGGCTGCATGGCCTACCTACCAAAATCGTCACAGACATGGACTCAAAGTTTGCAGGAGAATTTTGGGAATCTCTTTGCAAGGCGCTGGAAATTAAGCGAAGAATGTCAATGGCATATCACCCTCAGACTGGAGCACAAACTGCACGTACCAACCCAGTGCTGCAAGGTTACCTGCGAAGTTTTGTCAATTACGATCAGGACGATTGGTATCAGCTGCTACCTCTAGCTGAACATGCCTATAACAACTCCGCAACCAACGCTCACGGGATGTCACCTTTCAATGCAAACTACGGATTCCATCCACAGACAGAGTGGATGAAGGAGCGAGAAGCTCAAAATCCAGGAGCGACACTTTATGCAAACTGGATTAAGGCGATACATGAACAAGCGAGAGGATCGCTAGAAAAGACACGAGAAGGGATGTCAAAATATTATGACCTAAAAGCTCGACAACAACCGGACTTCAAGATCGGGGACAAAGTAATGTTGAACGCAAAAAACATCCGCACCCGACGGAAATCCAAAAAGCTTAGTCCAAAGCGTTGCGGCCCCTTCCAAATTATGGCAAAACGAGGATCCCGAGCATTTAAGCGCAACATATCCGATCAATGGCACATTCATCCCGTATTCCATGTCGCACTATTGGAACCCTACCGCCAGTCAGTTCATGACAATCGCCAGCAACCCCCTAGAGAACCGGAGGACATTGACCGCGATCTGCAATGGGCGGTTGAAAAAATTGCAAGAAGCGAGATTTGTTCTTACAGGAAACAAGTATGCGGCTGCTATCAAGAAAAGCGGGAACTGTGGTACTTTGTTAATGGGCAAGGGTGTTCGGAAGATGAGAACACATGGCAGCCAGCTGCCGGCATGGAAAATGCGGAGGAAGTTGTGGAGAATTTTCATAATGAAAATCCGGACATGCCAGGAAGGGCAGAAGTATGATAGTGAGGAAAAGGTTTTCCTCCCGTGGCCAAGTAAACACGGAAGGTTTTTTACCCTGACCACACTGAGTCTTAAATTGTATTTAGCAAGAAATTATAAAATGGTTACAAAGGCATTCGAGGCGAAGCCTGGAAGGAGGGAGCTCATGTTAGGCATATGGAAATCCGACACAAGTGCACAGACCAACGGTAGGGTAACTGCGCACAGACCCTCAATTGACCAGTGTGCCAACACCCCCCTCCAGCCCCCTTATGGGGCCCGCACGTCATTAGCGAGATTTGGAGACTTGCGTCCCATAACTAAAATATCACATCAATGAAGACCACTTCATAACACCATATACATCGCAGCCGTCCGTCCAACCGCATGCTGTTCGCAGGATATATGAGACGGGACCATTGGCGACATCGGTGAAGTGGAACAGAGGAAATCCGTCGCAGACGCATGGAGTTAGTAGGCTTCAAGGTTGGGCTTCATAAACTATGGGCCGAAGGTGACGGGACGTTTTCGGAAAATTACTCTAGGAGGATATCCCAGTAGGGAAAGCTATTAGGGGTATACCGAATCCACCCATACCCTTCTGAGATCAGCTGTAGGTTGGTTGGTCCTAGAAATAGGACCCCTCTACGGAGGCCGGCGGACCAAGGAGAAGCATGCTCAGAAAGGAAGACCTAGATAAGTCAGAGACGCTTAAGACTCTGACACGGAGGGTTTCGACCTGCGATTGGCACTAGGTGGCCCGGCATGAACCGGATCACTTCATGACGGAAGAGACTAGTGGAACAATAGTCAACAAGACTAAAGTAATATAATAGTCTATGCAGACATTGTTAGGTATCCTACCTATCTTCTGTAGATTAGAGTACCGCTGCGACAGGCAACAACCCTTGGTTAGTCTTCCGGTAAAGGGTAATACTTCTCTTGTGTAGTCTGTAACTTTGACCAATTCTGGTTCTTCAATTAAGACTCTGATTATTATTCTTAGACTCGTGTCTACGTTCCTTGCTTGAACGCTAATAAGCAGATCCTATCTTGATAGAACTCGCGAAGTGGTAGAATAGATTCTATTCTTAATAGTATAGGTAAGAAAGTATAATAGGTGGTTGCCTGAAGAACTAACTACCAGGCTCTACCAGCCTCCTTTTATAGTCCTTCACNGCCTCCTTTTATAGTCCTTCACTCAACCCGCTTATAAATCAAAACAACTATGAGTCATAACCGTGACTCATGAAAAACATCATATGACCGCATCATTGGTCATGTGCGTAAACCACATGATCTCTAAACAGATCATGTGCGTGAAAGTAAACTACCTGCGCAGCCCCCTTGGCCTCGTGCGCTGCCCCCATGACCTCTTAATAGGTCATGTGCGTGAAAGTATCATATAACAAATGAAACCTCATGACGAATATCCTCGTCGTGGTGCAGAACCATCTCCTTCCACTACCTGCCGGAAACGTCTCCTTCCACTATCTGCCACAGAACTGTGACAATAGCTCCCCTTCCCCCACGGCCCAAGTCTCTTTAGGCCATCGGGAACTCTTCATCCTTTTCGGTTCCTGCCGTCTGCAGGATATTGCGTCCTATCCGACGCATCCAACTCTTGCTTTCCATCTGAAGGTTTTCCAACCTTCGGATCCTCGCTTCCCTTCTCTTTAGTTGGGATTCTGTCTTCCCAACTTTGTATTCCGCCAAACTTGCCCTGACCTGTTGAGCTGTCACTGCTCTTGCCAGCTGCACGTTCTTCTTTTCCCATTCTCTTGCCTTCTGCTCCCATAACACGGCCTGACCTTTGCAGAGTCCCATCTCTACTTCTGCCGTTCTTTTCTGTTCGCTGATCGTGATCAGTTCCCGCTGGAGGCTTTCCCCCGTATCCTCCTGTGTCGTTGATGATCTCGACGACGGTGCTGGGTCTCGTTCCCAGGTGACTTTCTTGGATTTTTTGGCCTCCCTCCCCGCAGATTTCTTCCCTGAAATCTTGTTCTGATCTCCTAGCAGAGGCGACACCGGTAGTGTCCTGTCTCTTTTCCGTGTAGTGGGTGGGGCCTCCGTCGTCGTAGCATCGTGTCCATGACAGGCATCTGTGTGCTTTCTCTTCCTCCGTTTCTTGCGGTTTCCTGATGGGTAGGTCCACTAGTTGGACCCAATCTTTGTCGTTGATTTCTTCCTTGATCCAAACCCCTTCTTCCATCGGGCAGAAGTCTGGGCTTGTCGTGGTAGTTCTGGTGGAATTGCCAGATGGCATCTTGAGCGTTGGTAAAGTTAGTGGCTGGATACCACTCTTGATCGTGTTCTTCAGAGTAGCCTGTCCACTTGGCTCGGTACTGGAGTTTGTTGCGGTTTAGCCTTGAGTCTATGACTTTCACAAGTTCGTATTCGCCTTAGCCTTCGATCTCGATGGGTGGCGGAGGCAGTTTCTTTTGTGAGGTAAAAGCGTTGTCTTGGTAGGGTTCAAGGAGACTGATGTGGAATGTAGGATGAGTGTTGTTCATTGATCGTGGGAGTTCAAGTTTATATGCTCTGAGTCCGATGCGTTCGATAATCTTGAATGGTCCTAGTTTCTTGTAGTCCAGTTTCCTTGATGGTCTGGTGGTCCGGATATTCCTTGGTATCAACCATACCTTATCGTTGACTTGGAGGTTGGGATCGGGTTTCCGGTGACGATCGGCGTACTCCTTCTGTCGTTCTTGCGCGTGACATATTTCTTCTTTTAATATATCATGCAGCTTCTGTATATCCTTCGTATGAACTCCCTGTGCTGGTATGTCGTATTTTGCCGGTTCATATATCGGGTCATACCCGTAGTTCGCAATGAAGGGTGTCGTTTTGATTGTTTCTTGTTTCCCGTTGTTGTATGCGAACTCGGCTGTTGCTAGCAATTCTGCCCAATCGTCTTGTTGATAATTGACGTATGCTCGCAGGTATTGTTCCAATATTGCATTTGTCCTTTCTGTTTGTCCATCTGTCTGTGGATGAAATGCCATGCTGAGTTTCCTCTCGATCTGCCATTGTCATGTGATTTCTTTCCAGATATTGGCCGTGAATAGTGACCCTCTGTCTGATATGATATCCTTTGGTAGTCCGTGAATTCTAAACACCTGATCCTTGAATAGGTGGAAGAATTGTTTCGTGTCCATGTCCGTTCTGCATGGTATAAAGTGCGCCATTTTTGTCAGGCGATCGATAACGACCCATATTGTGTCATAACCTTTCGACTCTGGAAGTCCGATGATAAAATCCATAGCAATAGATTGCCATGCTCTCCCAGGAGGTTCGATAGGTTTTAGCAATCCATATGGCGCGTGACGTACTGCCTTCGTCCGTTGGCATATCTCGCAGTTTTTGACCTATCTCTTGACGTCATCTCTAATCGTTGGCCAGTAGTATGATCTTCTGATCAGTTCTGTAGTTTTGGCTGTTCCGCCGTGTCCCGTTCGAGGTATATCGTGGTTCCTCCTTATCGTTTCCGTTGGTAGTGGTTCGTCGTCGGGTACTCTTATCTTTCCGTCGTACCAAAGATATCCCTCTTTTTCTTTGTATAGCCCCAATGCTATTCCCTTCATCTCTTTCTGCTTCCCTTTTAACGCTTTCCTGATCGCTTGTATTTCCATATCTTTCTCCATCGTTCTTCGTATCCGTTCCGTATGATCGTTGTTGGTCAATGTTGTTGTCTCCATCTCGCTGATGGTTTCGTTTCTTTCGTTCTCTCCTTTTCCTTCTTTGAAGTACCTTTCCCTGGGCAGAAGGATTCCTTTCCTTTGCAGAATCCGTTCATTGTCTTTGGTTGGCATATCTTCTTGTCTTCTGGTAAGAGCGTCTGGTTGTCGTCCTTGTTTTCCTGGTCGGTACTCGATCTTGATATGGTATTGTGAGAGTGTCTCACTCCACCTTGCTTGTCGTTGATTGAGTTCCTTTGTGGTCGTGAAGGCGAGTAGGTTCTTGTGGTCGGTTACCACTCTAATCTCAAGTTCAGCTCCTAAGGCGTATTTTCTCCATGCCTTGAGGGCTTGAATTATCGCCAGCAGTTCTTTGTTGTGAATGTCATAATTGCATTCGGCCTTGGTCATTGTTTTGGATCGGAACGCCACTGGCCGCCATAATTTGTTGTCTCCTAATTGCGATAAGATTCCCGAACAGACATAATTGGATGCATCTGTTTCGATCATGATTGGTAGTTTGGGGTCGAAATGTCGGAGTATTGGTGCGGTGGTAAGTCTGTTCCTTAATCCATCGAATGCTATTTGTCGTTGGTCCATCCAATTCCATTTGGTGTCCGTTTTGGTTGTTTCGTATAGTGGTTTCGCCACTCTGCTGAATCCTTCGATGAACCTGCGGTAAAAGTTACAGAAGCCTAGGAAGCTTTGTACTCCTTTTACGCTCTTCGGGGGTTTCCATTCTTCGATTGCCTCTGTCTTGACTGGGTCGGTCCTTATTCCTTCCACGTTGATGATAAACCCTAAGTATTCCGTTTCTTGCTGATGGAATTCGCATTTCGTTGGTTTTAGCTAGACCTTTGCTTCACGTAGGGCTTGCATAACGTTCCGGATGTCTTTTCGATGCTGTTCCATAGTTTTTGAATATATGAGGATATCGTCTAAATAGACGATACAACATATATCTAAAAACTTGATGAGTGTGGTGTTGATCCATCGTTGGAAGGTCGCCGGTGTGTTAGACAGTCCGAATGGCATTACCAGGTATTCGTATAACCCGTATCTTGTCCGAAATGCTGTTTTCCATTCGTCTCCTTTGGCTATCCTGATGTTGTGATAGGCATCTTTGATGTCTAACTTAGTGTAGTATTGGGCCTTCCCCAATCTATCCAATGCTTCGTCGATCAGCGGTAGTGGATATCGATCTTCCTTGGTAACCGCCTTCAGTCCCCTGAAATCCACGCATAGTCTGAGCTTTCCGACCTTTTTTTGGACGAATAATATTGGTGCTCCTGCTGATGATGAGGATGGCCGTATCCATCCTCTTTCCAGGTTTTGTTGAAGGTAATCTCTTAGAGCCTTCAGTTCTTCTTTTCTCAAGGAGTAGAGCTTTATAAACGGCGCTCTTGTTACCTGGTCGATCTTGTGGTCTTCCTCGCGGTGCTCTGGTAGGTCCGTCCTCTCTCCTTCTTCGAACATGTCTAAGAAATCGTAGTATTCGCTTGGTACCAGTTGTCTTAGTGTTGTTTTCTTTTTTGTTGCTTCCTGTCGTACCGCCAATCTGGTACTGATCATTGAGGCTTCGGCTATTGTCGTGCCTCTTTCTTCTTGGTCCCATTTGAGAACACCGCTGCGTTCTCCCTTTCGATACCTTTTTCCGAAGGTCCTTGCTAATATAAAGTTAATATCGACACGTCGTTCCTTGGATTCGTTAGATGTGTTTTTTCCGGTACTTCCAAATCCTTGGTCTTGTGTCCTTGTTTCATTGAGGCCGTCTACTTCTCGTAGTCCTCGGTTGTCGATCTTTTCGACAATCAATTGCGCTATTCGGTCGCCTTTCCTGACTTCATAGTCTTCTTCTTTCAGGTTTATCAATAGGACCTTGCTTTCTCCACGGTAGTCTGCGTCTATTACGCCCGCACCTGTGGTTAGGCCATGTCTGGTTGCTAATCCACTGCGTGGGGCAATTCGTCCGTAGGTACTATTGGGTAGTCCTAGTGCTATTCCTGTCTTGATTATTGCTTGACCTTTGGCCGGGATGATTTCTCCTTGGATGCTGTATAGGTCGTGTCCAGCCGCTCCCTTCGACCCTCTGGTCGGTATCTTTGCTTCGGAATCCAACCCTTGGATCCGGATCTCTTCTGATTCGCTTCGAATTTCAGTGATTCGACTGTATTCGTTTTCCCATTGGGCCAGTCCGGTAGGAATGGTATCGATCTTAGGTGATTCGTTGAGGCATACCCGTGTACACCTCTCGCTTCCGAAATTTATTTGTCTTTTCTCCCAATCGATATTCCGATTGTGTCTTCTTAGCCATGGTATTCCTAGGATGGCGGTATGTTTGACCATGTTTGCCACCTGGAATACTATCCTTTCCTGGTGTGGTCCTATTTCCATGACTATTTCTGCAATGTGAGTAATGGGGCCCGCCTTCCTTTTTTCCCCATTAACCACGTAGATGTCTCTTGGTTTGTCGATCTTCCTCAGGGGTATCTGGTGGATGTTGCAGAATCTTCTGTCGATAAAATCCTCCGTTGCTCCTGAGTCGACCATCGCGTTGGTTTCGGTAATCCCGTTTTTTGTGAGTATTTTGATTTTTATCATCATCTGGTCCCAGTCGTCTTGGTTGTTATCCGTGGTGTTGATTTGTGCCGTGTAGTCTGTTGCCATCGATATGTGTGTGATCCTAGTGGTTTTGTCGTGTTGGTCGTCCCTCAGACCACTTCTTACTGGGGATTGTTGTCGTTTAAAGTCTCTTCTGTTTCAGCCGCTTCCAGACTTTGCATTTCTCTGATTTTGGCGTTCTTATCCGGACATTCGGCCGCTCGATGTCCTTCCTTTCCTCATTTGAAGCACATATTACTGTCTCTGCGCTTTCGGAACTCCTCCAGTGTCAACCTCGGTAGGTTTGACCTGAACTGTCTAGTGGTACGTCCAAATCTCTGTCCTGGCCTTTGGAATCTTTGCCACGTCCCCCTGATTGCGTCCACGTCCATTGCTTCTCCTCCTTGTGTTGTCGTGTTCGTTCCGGGTATTCCGTTCTGTTGATTCGCTGGTCTCGTTCTGCTGTTTCATCCTTGATTCTTTCTGTTCTCGAGTTCCGCAAACCACTGGGCGAGGTCTTCGCTAGTGTTGAATGTGCGATCTGAGTTGGTCCATGCCTCATGTAATTCCTCGTGGATTCCTCTCAGGAGTTGTCTCTGCAATGTGTGTGCGTCGTACTCGGCATCGGGGGCCAAGAGCTGCATGTGGTGCCAGAACTCTATGACCGTGTTCTTTCCTTGCACCATTTTTTCGATTTTGTTTCTTGCTCGCTGCCGTTTGTCTTTATCTCCGAACTGTGCTCTGAGGTCTCTCTCAAATTCTTCCCATTCGTGCCAGACCTTGGGGTTCGTTCCTTCCACAATTGGGGTGTTCCATTTCTCTGCTGTTCCCCTGAACAGGGTTTTTGCGTATCTGATCTTTTTGTCATCGTGTTCGTTGGTCCATTCTTTGGCTTCGTAGTACAACTTGAACTGTACAATGAAGCCCCTGAGCTTGGTCGGTTCTCCGTCGAAAGTGTCGGGGTTTCTGAGCCTAAGCTTCTCCGTTCTTGGTGTTGGCCTAAGCCCTGCTACCATGTATTCCAGTTGTTCCCCTGTCATGCTCAGCACGTTTAACGGTGCTGGCGGGGCCGCTGGGGCTGCTCCTGCCCCTTCTCCAGCTTGTTCTGCTTCCATGTTGTTGGGTGTCGCTGGTGAGACGCAACCAAATGTTAGGTATCCTACCTATCTTCTGTAGATTAGAGTACCGCTGCGACAGGTGACAACCCTTGGTTAGTCTTCCGGTAAAGGGTAATACATCTCTTGTGTAGTATGTAACTTTGACCAATTCTGGTTCTTCTATTAAGACTCCGATTATTATTCTTAGACTCGTGTCTAGGTTCCTTGCTTGAACGCTAATAATCAGATCCTATCTTGATAGAACTCGCGAAGTGGTAGAATAGATTCTATTCTTAATAGTATAGGTAAGAAAGTATAATAGGTGGTTGCGTGAAGAACTAACTACCAGGCTCTACCGGCCTCCTTTTATAGTCCTTCACTCAACCCGCTTATAAATCAAAACAACTATGAGTCATAACCTTGACTCATGACAAACATCATATGACCGCATCATTGGTCATGTGCGTAAACCACATGATCTCTAAACAGATCATGTGCGTGAAAGTAAACTACCTGCGCAGCCCCCTTGGCCTCGTGCGCTGCCCCCATGACCTCTTAATAGGTCATGTGCCTGAAAGTAAACTTAACTGCGTAGCCCCCTTGGCCTCGTGCGCTGCCCCCAGGACCTCTTAATAGGTCATGTGCGTGCAAGTAACATATCACAAATGAAACCTCATGACGAATATCCTCGTCATGGTGCAGAACCATCTCCTTCCACTACCTGCCGGAAACGTCTCCTTCCACTATCTCCCACAGAACTGTGACAGACATCTGAGTTAGAGGCCGCTGTTTGGTATAGACAAATCGCGCAGTCATCTAGGCGGAGGAATACTATTCCGAGTCCGCGAAAGCGTCTGATAAGTTTCAGGGTCAAACCGTGTTCGCACTTAGAAGATTTTGGACATTTGCGTGTTAAAACCAGGGTTGTACTTCGCAAGCATAGTAGTTAGGAGTAGTCCGCGAACACTCAGACGCGGGATATAAATATCGAAGTGCCTCCCGAGCTTTACCGACATCATCAAGCAACGGAGACGAGATCTTATCAATATAAAATTGTTTACATCAGAAATCTTTATTTAACTTTTATCGAGACGCGCCTTCCTCGACAGATTATCCGGACAAAGATTTGGCCTACGTCGCTCGGTTATATACTTGAGTTTGGCGTCCGCCTAACAGACAGATTAGAAGTACGTCTGCAACTTCACTGGTGACAAGAAGATGTGGCCTGTGTATATTACAATTGGAAATCTGCTGTTGACCAAGATTAACAGACACGGAATGATGGCAGCTCTCCTTCTTGTGCTATAGTGCGTCCCTTCCAAGTTCCAGTAATCCTCTTCCGCTAACGTGTACTTGTAACCAGTACTGGTTACTGGTTTAGGATTTTCGAGTATCCGTTTGATACTCTATATGTTTTATGCTTGGTTTCGAGTATCGGTTTGATACTCTATATGTTTTACGTTTCTTTTAAGGCTACCGTTTTGGAGTCTTATATGTTATGAGAACAAGGCTCTTGGTAGCCTAAGAAGAGTATTTAAGGACTGCGATTCTTCACCTTGGAAGAAGCAGACTTCAGCAAACAGAGTTTTCAATATACTTGGTTGAACAGTTACTCTCTTCAGTTCGCTTCAAGAATCTTTAGTTTGAGACCTGCCAAACATCTCGGAGACTTCAGTAGTTGCGATACAGGAAGAAGTCTAATTAACAACCTTGGCTAAAGCCTCCGCACTTTGATTCGCTAGTTACTATCTAGGTACAGAACAAAGCCCGTTAACCATACGATTACCATATCTCCCGATAGGCGGTTACAGTACTAGAGCCAAATCAACGCCGAAAACTACAAGGTGTATTCGAGCTTTTTTCCAAGCCCTCACAAGAGTCCCTGCTTCACGGTAACTTAATTGATGGGGCCAATGGCAGAATACCGAGGTGCTTCTCCATATTGGCATCCTGGATTACCGAGAATTTGGAAAACATTTAGCTAGATAGTATCAAATCTAACTCTAGAACTAAATGTGAGACACATCTGGATATGTTAGGATCAAACATGCGAGAGCGGTATCGAGCCAGAGATTATGCTAGATACGTCTGCCTTAAGGAAGAAATTCTGGATGTGGCAGGTGACTCTACGTCTGGCAATGTCGACATCAAATTTAATACTCTTGGTATCAAGATTGGGTGTAAGGTTTTTCATGGACTTCCATCTGTTTCCACTGCTGATTTGTGTTAGCCGGATTTACTCCCCGCTGTTTATCTGGAAGATTGCAAGAACACGATAGATTGGGTTCAAAGGTTTCTGAAGAAACAAGGGTGGCTGGAAGCAGTGAATGATGCTGGGAAATCTTAACCAGCATACCTAGGATTTTATATACCCAGAAAAGCCTACCGTGAAGTTACACAGTTGCAGGGAAAGGAGATGCGGAACTTGGATCATTGTCTTTTAGGTGTTCTCACAATGGCATGAAGACAACCAGATAGTACTCAACAGTAACATCTCACACGTGTGCTCACCTGGGTCCGCCCATTACTCGATTTCAGTTGGATAGCACAATACCCAACCCATGCCGCTGAGACCCTCGATTTTATAGAACAATATCTGAATCAGTTTCACTTGATGAAAGGTATCTTCTTGGAGTTTAGAAACTCTAAATGAACACATTCAGATATTCAAGGCCCACATGCGGAGCTGCGATGTCAAGGAACCTTGATAAATCAATAACTAGTTCAAACGAAGCCGTCCCGTGTGTAGGAGCAGCAACTGGAAAACGACCATGATCAACATCTAGAATTGATCCATCCAGAATCTTATTTCAACTTGATTAAGATGTATCCACTTTATCACTTCAGCAATGATATGTACCGGTTTGGTAACATCCCATACAATTCCACTCAGCTAAGCGAGCTAGCACACAAGGCACAAATTAAAGACGGATGGTGAGGTTCAAATAAACATTACACCATATAGCAGATCCCCCACAACTATGGGCAACATCACACAATCAGAATGAGACTTTTGAACCCAGAGTCTCTGTGAAAATCCTGAGTTGATCTCGCAACCAATACTGTTGATCTTTTGGACAAAGCGAGTACTAAATCTCCTACACTCCACTCCAAAATCTTAGGGTGCTGAAGGGGTACCAGTGTGATGTCAGCAATGTTGGAGATTTTTGCAAGGTTGTGAGAATTTCAACCAAGACAATGTGGATCGAATTGTAGGGATATAGCTGGTAGAGCCTGCCCATCGCCTGCCGTCTTCCAGAAGATCTGGCAATAGTGGGACACCTCTCAGTTGAACTACTAACTAAAGATGTAATCCCAATTCTGGTATTGCAGGAAACAGATACCCACGACATCCGCTGGGCATGATGTAGGGTTGCCCAACTGGTTGAAAATAATGCTACTCACAATCATTAGATTTGGGTACAGGCTGGCACAGAGAAAATGTATAGTTCATTGAGAGGCTGACTACCCGCGAAACCCATCTTGGTGTTGCACCTCCATGACTACTGGTACCAAGTTAGAGTCTACTGGCTGGCAAGGGTCGAGATGTTAAGTGTACTTAACTGTAGATGCTAATCAGAGTTACACAATCTTATCTCATTCCAGTAGCAAGCTAAGTCAGATGGGTGAAGCATTATGGTAGTGGAAATTGGCACAATGGTGGGCCTAGACCACGTAATCCCCCTGGATGAGCGGAGGTGGCTCATCAATAGCCGGATCAATTTCACACTGTTCAATGAGATATATTGATCTTGTATCAGATTCAACTATGGCCCCTGGATGAAGTCTAGAAGCTCGCTATCATGAGTGATATCTTATTGGCAGAGATGGTTCAGCAAAAGAATGTTACATTGGGCCCCATACCATGCTCAAACATTGAACAGTAGTGCTAAACCAAATCTCCTATTATTGAAGATGTGGTTAATATGAAGAGAATAAGGAGGGCAAGGTGTGTGGGAGTGGGAACGGTTGATAGATAATGTGCTAGCAATCATAGAATAGTAGTAGTTAGAAGAATAAAAGATGAAGCCGTCTCCAAAATTAGTGAACCTGTGATATTAACAATAGTACTGAGGCGGTTGGATATCCGGCGACACATTGTGGTGAAAGAATACGAGACTGCGTAAGGGAGAGACACTGGATAACCGTTCAATGCAAGTGAGAAATTAGATGAAGAGCAGCATTAGTGGTCAACACCCAGAAGACTGGTGGTGACAGGAGAGAAATAATAGTACATCATGTTGCGTAGCTGATGTTCACGATCTGCGGTGCTGCTCGGGAGAGGGTAGGAGGCGTGGCAACCACGAGAACGTGGGGAGGGCGACAGGCAAAGAATGGCATATGAGAACATAGGTGACCAGCGGGAGGTACACAGGACATGATTCAGGCGTTAGGGTGTGTGGAAGATGTGCACGACGTGGTTCAAATGTCCGGGTGTGCCTAAGTCGTAAAGGACGCACAAGATGTGTCGGCCATTGCAGGGCCACTCCGGAGGCACTGGAAGCTCAAGAGGCAATGGTTAAGCGACTGGTATCAGGATGCCAAGCGGGCCCATTAGACGTAGTATGATTTGTTGCTCATGAGTGTAGTGTAGAAAGAGCAACCACCACCCCCACACCAACCCCAACTCTCCTCTTAGCACTGGCAACTGTGCTGGCTGCTTCTGTCCCCCCAGCTCCTTTGACTCTCGATGGTGCTCCCCTGATACTGTAACAATTGTGTCTCCTGAGACCTCAACTGCTCGGGTTCTTAGGTCTTCTGCGAATGCGGGTACTGTGACCCCCACGCTACCATCCTTGAACCTGGGTGCCGCCTTTGGTCCCCCATCTTCCCTGAACCCCAGCACTGCGATTGTCACGGCCTCTTCCCGGACCCCGGCTGCCACACTTGTTCCTCTATATTCCCCGAACGTGACTGACCAACTGCTCCCCATAACCTCACCATGCCCCATTGCAGCAATAGATGTTGGAATCTCTAAAAACAATTTTGACTGTGCAGGGTTTTCATTTCTTGCTATTCCTTTCTTTCCTTAGTTTTTTGTTTCTGGGCACCCTGCATTTTGGGGGACAATTAGGCGGAATCTTCACAGATGACGGCTGACCTCGTATTTGATAGTAATAATACGATTGAACGCACTCACAACGGCTTCCTGTATTCCTGCTGATAGCTAGTTCGACACATCGTGCCCAGTACTGTACTAGGAGTTGGAAAAAAGTCTGTGGAACTCTTGGTACCAAATCACCTAGTAAATGCTGCAAAGAGTTTGACAGACCTATCCACAACTCCCTGTACTAAAGCGTCTTTGCTAAGAATACCAGTGCTAACAAATATTTTGCCCCAGCCATCACCAAATACACAGCTCATATAAGTATTGTTGCCAAAGACGTGCTAGTACTCAACCACTCACACATGTGATTTCAGTAGACCCCTTTATATCGGCGTCTTGAATCTTATACACCCAGTGTGTCTCACATTCCTGGTCTTTAGCTTGGCTTGTGGCGGGCGCCCTTCTGCGGTGAATCGCTAGGTGCCATTACCTGAATATAGCTTTCAAGCATTTATGCGCGCTAATTTGGCATCAGGAGGTGAGCCTGAAGGCGCCTATTCCTATTTTGGCGTGGGCTTGTCTCAAGGGAACCAGTGTTACTAACCGGCTGCGATTGTAGCTAGATGTTGCTAATCCATCTCCTTTTGTGAAACATTCATCTCCCATAACTCATAAATGCGTGGTTCTCAGAGTCTTGAGCCCCAAACGCTTGAGAATATATACCAGTGCCCATAGATTACAGACATAATCAAGTTGAATTTTTTGAAAGAGACAATGCTTTTTAGACAATTAACTTATCCTTCTACTGTAGCGATACTTTCATTATGTCTAATTCTAACAAGGTTGAGTCTTGGGTCCTAAGATAATTGAGAATGTCTAGATCACTACATTGTTGACCACAAATAACGAGGCAATCTTTGGACTCAATAGCAAGTCATAGTATGTGATTCTGATAACCCTAACTCTACATGTACATCCTAGCTTATAAGACTTGACATGTCGCTTTGATGACCAAAAAATGACCAAAACTCTCCATTTACAGCCAACTTGACATTCATACAATTACTAGTAGCCTACATCCTGAAGGCTACCCGGATTGACATTTACTAATGAGTTGCTGGATGTCTAATCAACATTATCCCAATATACAAAGTAAGCCAACTCCTGGAGCAGCTAGGCGGAATAGGGGTAGACATAACATCGGACAAAGCACTGCGGGCTCCTGAGAACAGATATCGGCAACAGATCAACGCTGATATGGTAGCGCTCAGTGCACACTATCAAACTACCAATCTTTACGTCGCAACCGGTCTCTGACACCAGTTGCAAGTACACGATCCGGGAAACCAGTTAAGGGTCCCAGGAAGAGTGCAATATAGACCACAGTGTATGCCAAACCAGAGACTCAATGGGCGTGAGAAAGCTGAATGGAAACGGTTCATCATAGCGATGCCAGTGGAGATGAGTAACAAAACTCACGCGCATTTGATGCTACTGAATCAAACACCAAACCCGATCTGGAAGACCTTGATATGGCAAATATGAATATATCAGGATGCACCCTGGAGTCTCAAGCAGCCAAGTGATAGCCAAACCATTACATGACTGCTGTACAGATTTCGACATACACTCAATTCCCAGCGGCTAATGCGGTATCATGGACACCAGCGGCTAGTGGGCGACTTCACCATGGGAGAGCCTGTAGTCCCCCTGTATTTTTGTCATCTGGTATTCCATGATTTTGATCACCCCTCTATGGCCAATATGCTCTTACCTCTGATACCAGTAGTGCTAGTCCAGCCATGAGCCCGGGTACATCTCTCGTGGACAACTGATTAGTGGGATATTCTTGGCGCAATTTACTGACAGGTACAGAAAGGTACATTGTAGCATTTGGAAATGCATTGATTCTGCAATACAAGCTGCTCAAGGACCTACTCCGAGGTGTCATTATTTTGACTGGCTAGCAGCTTCAAATGTGGGACGCGGTAGTCATACAAGATGCAGAGACAGATTAAGTCAGACCGTTGGAGGAGTGCATGGATTTGGTAGGTCAACTTGTAGAGGTATGACAGGAGATAGAGTGCAGTGGTAAGTAAGAAAGATACCTCAAACGCATACAGGGGTACGGTCGCAGTGCGTATACCATATGAAGAATCATATTGTAAGGTTATACAAACTGACTGATGATCCGATAGCCACAGAACATTAGGTAGAATATCTTCTCGACCAGGATAAGTTTATTTGTGACCCAAAATAGTTTGAGTTATGTTTATATGGGGTAACTCCTATATAATGACTACCTCTGCTTAAGATTGAATGTGATACAGAACTGGGGCTTCCACTTCCTTGCGCCACAGATTCCACAGGCAAGTTATGGTAAGTATTTCATGGGTAAGAACATGCGAAGGATAATGGATCCCGAATTTCTTAGTCCGATGAATGCTACAATGATCTGCTTGATGTACGCTATAATCCGTCATATACTATGCATATGGAGATCGGAGATATATCAGGAGCCACAGAAATTCAAGCCGAAGGGAGTCAGAGGTATGACTCTTCAATTGTTGTAATGGATCATTGGTGACCAAGCTGCAAACTTGTTACCAGACATGGAAGACCTTTACGTGTCACAGAAACAGACTTGGGCCAAATGCCGACGTAAAATCTGCGACATAATTCTGGGATACATTTGCGATACCATACAGAAAAAAGTGCAGCAGGTTTCTGGGGTGCACCAAGACTGTCATTAAGGATATGATGATGATTGGCAGGTGGTAAAGGAAGAGCTTGTGAGCCGGACATCCAGCAAGACCACAGTGGCACAGCCTGTATGGGCACCGGCATTTCTAGATTCAGATCTGGCGAGTCAAGAAGATTTAGGGGAGCTAAGAGTAGGGCCGACAGCTGGAAGCCGGGTAAGCAATTCTCGGACTGGTCACCTCAGACTCAGCCTGGAGCAGTTGCAAGAAGGCCAGACTCTATAGATGGTGATTGGTGAACGACACCAAAGGTGGCAGTGTGGGTGTCACATGGGAGTCTTTGAGAGCGCAATTAATTGGAATTACATGCTTGTAAAGGTAGAAAGTAATAGATTTAATTTCGCGAACTGTGATGTAATATGGGCTTCAAGCGTAACTAATGGGCAATAGGGGGGTAGAGACTCAGGACGAGATTAGGTATAGAAATGATGAAAAGGGCTGTTACCAGGACATCACGATAATCGCAACTTAATGAGATAATAAATATCCTATCACCACAACGATGAGAGGATGCAAGGATAAGGTGTATACAATAGGGACAGTGTCCTCAATAATTTGCCATGTGTCAAAGGCCATCAAGGGGAGGTCCAGATGCGATATACTAGAGACAAGATACGATGAAAAAGTCCAGATGAAGCCAGGAAATGGCAAATATATCAGGCCAAAGTCTAGGTGGTATGAGCAGTGGTAGAAAGAAGCAGGATGTAGGGCCAGACACCAGCTGAGATGAGAACAAGTCGATGGGAGTTGGTGTATCCTAAGTGAAAAGAACAAGGATAGGTATGATCAGGACAGAAGGACACAGTACACGGAATGTTGGGAAGAGGCACTGTAGGAGAGGGAGGCATCTTAAAGGAGGAACCATCAATTGGATGTGATGGTGAGCTGTGGGTTGACAATCAAACAGGGTTAAGGGGAATAGGTGGAAGGTCAGACATAGTCAGGATATACTAGATGTAGGGGTCAAGGCCAGGATGTGGGCAGAGTGGAGGACGACGCAAAATGCATATCAGAATATGACGTGAAACTGAGGTCACATCCTGGCTAATGGTTAACATTACAACATCTCCTGCATCAAATGCACAGGATGCACAAGATGCAGGATATTAATTTTGCTGATATTGGCAGGCGGAATTTTCTTAGTTTTGATCGGTTAGAGGTCTTTCTATTTACTGTCTTTACCATTTGCCTATACTAGACGTTTGCTGGACAAGGGAGCTATTTGGAGTATGTAGGATGTTGGAATTGGTGAATCAAGGGGAGACCCTTTCGCGTTAAAGTCATGTGCCTATAGGTTGTGCACATGATTGTTGATCCTTCAGGACATGACTACAGTTTTTCTTCTGACTAGTTGTGGGCTAGTGTAGGAGAGGAGGCCAGTGCAACTGCGATAGCATGATGAGCTGCGTGTGTATTGTTTACCTTAAACACAGAATAAAATTGAAGATAAAAACAGAAAAAAAAAGAAAACTAAGCCTTGATAGTTAATTCTTCATGCAAATACCTAATATACTTTCCCACCTATACGGTTAAGAATAATAAGTTATTCTACCACCTATTCTACTATCATGATTAGATTAGGCGATTAGCGTTCAAGTAAGGAACGTTGGCAATGGACTAACAGTAATAATCACATCCACAATAAGTACTTAAATCGAGAAAGGATATAGTGAACAAAGAGAAGTATTACTGATACATATAAGGCTTACTAACTAAATGTCGTTACTTGTTGCAAGATATATCACTCACATGATAAAAAATAGGATATCTAATAGGTAATCATATTCATTTCTTACAAGGCGGTCCCTAGTAGAAGAGGGGAAGGAATTGTACCGCGTCTCCTATATAGTCCCTTTTTCACAAAAAGATAGCATCCCTTAGTGGATTTCATACCACGGCTTAAGCTGACTGTAGGGGGCATAAGATTAATACATAAGCTTGTTGACGAGTTCATGCATACCACAAATCATAGTCCCAGCTGTCAGAAGCATGTGATGTAAAGAGTTGCCAACTATGAGGGGGGGCCCTGCTATGCAAGGTGAGGAGGGGGGAATCAGGAGCAGAAATGGCAGTGCTAGAACCCAGAGAGAGGGAGGCCTCAATGTATAGAAGAGCAAAGTAGGACAGTTAGAAGAGGATGAGGATGGCCATCACCCCAAGGCTGAAGCAATCACGGAAGGAGAGGGAGGGTGGATAATCATGAGAATCTTGTCTTGAGGGTTGGTTTCAAGCGTGCAGAAAATAGGAGAGACAGAAGATGACTAAATCCTTGTGTATTCTTTTTCTTCTTTTTCTTTTCAGTTTTGTTTATCCTCTCGTATTCATTATTATTTAGAGTACAAGAACCTAGATGCAGTAGTGGCCCTAGCTATAGCATAAACAATCCGGATTCCTCCTTCTGCCAAGCCAGCACGTATCCCCAAGACCAGTTGGTGTAGGACTAACCACAGATCCCAACCCCAAAAGCCTCTACATATCTATCCGAATATAGGAAAAAAAACCTCAGAGCAAAGCCGGAAAATATTCCAACGGAACCATACAGACTATCACTAAAAAAAGAGTAAATATCAAATAAAAATCCCCCTACATCCTGGCCAGAATCTACACATTGGTAGAGTAAAAAATATAGAATAATCATGGAAATGCGATGCAGACTGAGACAGGTTCTGACTGTGGAGAATAGTGGAAGTGGGGCGTAGTATTAGAGTATTAGTCAGAGAGAGGATGTAGCAGTAGGGTGCAAGCCAGAGAGAAGATGTAGCAGTAAGATGCAAGGCAATGCAAGCGTCGGGTTAGGAAGGAAACTAAGCGCAACCATGTCAACTGTTAGTAACTGTGTTCGTATCCTAGTAGCCAGCCTGTAGTGGAGGAAGGCAAGCGATTTTGCTGTGTCACTCATGTAGTCTCTTGTTCTCAGAGAGATAGCATTATATAGTGGATGGGATACCACTGGTGACAGACTGAAGAGAGAGCTGAGATCAGCCGTAGGGCCTGTTGAGGAGTTCCTGCATACTGCAAATGGTATTCTAAGCTGTCTGAAGTATGAGAAGTGAAGGGTCACCAACAGCGCGGAGGGGCCCCGCTGAGTGAGGTGATGACGAGAGAACGGGATGCAGAATTATAGTACCGGAACCCCAAAGAGAGGAAAGCCTCAAAGCGAAGAGAAGTGAAGGTGGATGGTAGAATGATGATCAGGATAGCCATCACCCCTCGGCCGAAACAATCATCAGTGGAGTTGAGGGAGTGGATAATGGTACGAATGCTGCAGAGAGGGTTGGTTTCAACTGCGCGGAAAATAGTGGAGATGGAGGATCACTTAATCCTTCAGGAATTCTTTTTTCTTTTTTCTTTTTTCTTTTTTTATCTTCAATTTTCTTCTGCGTTTAAGGTACACCATCCATGTGCAGCTCGTCATACTAAGGCAGACATACTCACCTCCTCTCCTATGCTAGCTACCAAGCAGTTAGAAGAAAATCTGTCACAAAGTCCTTCAATATCGACAACCAGGTGCCCTGCCTAAAGGCCTCACAACTTGAACTAGGAAGGGTCTCTTCTAGAGTCACTGACTCCAACATCCTACATAGTTGATAAAGCTCCTCTACCCAGCAAACCTGTAGTATGCATAAATGGTAAAGACAATAAATAAGAAATGGTTTAACCTATAAAATAAAAGGAGACCCCATGCCCCGACAGTGGCCACAATCCAAGGTGAAAAGTCTACCCAAATAACCTAAGCTCTAACCATACAGGCGAAGCCCTAAGTCACCTATGATAAATGTATGTACAGCCTACAGGGATATACTGTTAGGCATGTAGAAATGTAAGACAAAATGCGCACAGACCTCACAGTAGAGTAACTGTGCACAGAGCCTCCATTTACCAGAGGCAACAACCCCCCCCGGCCCCCTTATAGGGCCCGCATGCCATTAGCGAGATCTCGACAATTGCATCCTATAACCAAAATATCACATCAATGAAGCACACTTCATAACACCAAATATATCACCACCGGTCGTCCAACTGCATGCGGTTCGCAGGCTATATGAGAGGAGACCTTTGGTGACATCTGGGAAGTGAAACAGAGGAGGTCTGTCGGAGGGGCATTGAGATAATAGGCTTCTAGGTCAAGCTTCCTAAACCATGGACCATAGGTGATGCGACTTTCTCAGCACGATACTCCAAGAGGTTATCCCAGTAACAGAGGCTAGTAAGGATACACTGAATCCACCCATACCCTTCTGAGATCAGATGTACATTGGTTGATTCTAGCAATAGGACTCCTCTACAGAAGCCAGCAGACCAAGCGGAAGGATGCTCAGTAAGAAAGACCTAGATAAGTCAGAGACACTTAAGACATTTGCGTATTAAAACTAGAATGGTACTTTGGAGGTATAGTAGTTAGAAGTAGTCCGTGAACACTCAGACATGGATATAAATATCGAAGTGCCTCCCAAGCTTCACAGACATTATCAAGTAATGGAGAAGAGATCATATCATTATAAAATTTGTTACCTTTAAAATTTTTACTTTACCTGTTTTATTAAGGCGTGCATTTCACGACAGATTCTTCAAGCAAAGATTTTTGGCCTACATCGCTTAGTTCTACTAGAGATTAGGTGTCCGCCTAACAGTATATTGATAGTTTTCCTCTTACCAACACTCACTATATGAACTACTAGTTCACTTCAAACTGAACTCTCAGCTCTTGCTTCATTTATATTTGCGAAGCACCTCACTGTCCTATTTATATTCACATATTTGCAGAAATCTTTGATAGCCAGTTACTGGAATTCGAAGAAGAATACATTCCAGAATCCTTGTACTTCACCATACCTTTCGGGATCCTAAGGTGGGATCAATTCAATTGCATATATCACACCTGGCATGGTCTGAACTTTTAGTGGAGTTCTACCCAGTCTGAAGACCCTGTCGACTGGAGTACCTAGTACTCTCAAGTCAAGAAAACAAGCACCATCAGTCGAGGACTGCCTACTCCCTGGGCTTGGGTACAAAACCCTGACATGTACTATAAGTATATCCTAAATCTCAAGAAAAAGGAAATTCCGGTCCTGAACCCAGAATCAGATTACGCAAATCTCTTTTTACCCACACCTCTTGCACATCCCAGACATTGAGTACCTTACACATAGTTTCTTAAACCGCTTAAAGGCTATTAAGAACGCTGGTACGAAGTAGCAGTGATCACACACCCTAGGCTAGTCGAACAATTAGCCTACCTTGAGAAATTCACTATGGCGGAGATACCTCAAGACCCAAGGAAGAGGATAATGGTAGGAGAACCTATGGACACCGGACCAGATACGACAGGCACCAATGATGTGGCCATATAGAGTCCCTCCCTGTCAGTACCTCAAGAGCCACAATTTTGGAGAGGACAAATAGCTGCTTTCTCTCACCCATCCTCTACTGTCGGCAGTAGACATCGGATATCAAGGGCCTCCACACCAAAGCCAAGATACTATGCTACAAATCTAGCTACACTAGCTACCCATCTGGGGATAATATTGGATCAAATAAGGCAAGACAAAGACACCTCCCTCGACCAAGCCAATATTGCCTTCCAACATTTGAATGGAGTCAGCCAAGACAATACCTTAAAACTACCTAAGGTGTAACAGCGAATCGCTGACTGACAGGATGTCTATGACAATGATATTGCAGTTTTGTTGATGCAGTTGGCAGGCATGAAACAAGAGGTTAAGGGTATCACAGAGGAAATGCTATAAGAGGTAGCAATGAAAATAGATGCCCAAGACAGGCATCAACAGGAACATGAAGAGATAACCATCAGCTTAGATTGGACTCAGGAGCAACAAAGCCAGGAGGTACAAGCCCGAGATCAGAGGCTGGAACAAATGGTTATCAGCTAAAGACCCGAATTGCTAGAATTCTAGGCTCAAAGCATCATGCAGGAAAGAGAGGTCAACCGTACCCTAGGGTAAATGCAATTAGATCAGACTACACACCAGGCAGAGTTTCGCAGGTCCCAAGACCAGCTGCAGTAGCGAAATAATGAGACAAACAATACTCTGAAGGTATTGACACCGTCGATAAATCAATTACTGGCTAGCTCAGCAAGTCCAGAATCTATGAGGCCTGCCCCCTTATCCACAGTCCAAGAGGTAGATGATGAAGAATATTACGGGCTGCTCAAGTGAGGGGAAAAGGCGAAAGGCAGAGAATCTGCTAATCGATTCCCCTCAGGTACTCAAAGAGGTGATCCAAGAGATCCTAGCAATGATGACCATGATGATGAGAGAGGAAGAAGGAGAAGATATCCTAGACAGAGTTGGCGAGGACAGAGGGCAGAACAGTCTGGTATGGCAGAAACACTTGCCAATGTGATGGCGCTTAATTTGAAGTGACCATGAGAGCCACCCCCATTCTTGGATGATAAACTCTTGCAAGACAAATACGTCTGCATTATCCAATGCGCAGACTATGTTTGGAAAAATATGCAGATTTGTGATGATGCCTGGGAGCGAGTCATATTCGCTCTTAACTGTATAAAAGGAGACATGGTGCTT
Organism: Tuber brumale; assembly: GCA_014065205.1. Classification (NCBI taxonomy): domain Eukaryota; kingdom Fungi; phylum Ascomycota; class Pezizomycetes; order Pezizales; family Tuberaceae; genus Tuber; species Tuber brumale. The sequence continues at coordinate 130,319 of JACCEG010000097.1, read as the reverse complement.
CCTTACACTATTTGTACAGAAAGGCTATAGACAGGCTTCAAGGCGAAACCCTGCAGCCAGAATTGCTGACATGGACTCGTTTTAAACACAATATGATAAAACGATTTACCCCAGTAAAAGCTGAAAGACTAGCACTTCTAGCTATAATGCTGGTCGAGTATGAAGGTAGTACTCAATGTGACCTCATTGTCATGCACAACCACAATATCGGAGCATGCATGACCGGAGAATTGTGGAGGAAGGATGTCGTAAAAATAAACTTGTGAAACAAATTGCCCTGAGGCTTTCAGCCCTGCAATACACAACGGATCATGAATGGGAAGAAACCCTTAGGCTATGCACGCGATCTGAAAAAGGACTTCTTGCAAGAGAAATGCCGGCGTGAGACAACCCACTCAAGCCAAGAGTAGTCTAGGAGGTTAAAAGGGAAGACGAATGGGACTCCAAATCAAAGTAACAGAGGGAAATCAAACTTTACGTCAAGGAGGGCGGAGCCCCACTATGAAAATGGAAAAGGGACAATGAGCCAGTGAAGCCAAGAAAGAAGTTAGAAAGTGTGGCAAAGACAACTCACAAAATCTTTAACCAGGCCCATACTGTTATCCCGCTAAGTGTGATAGACACAGGGAGGTGAGACGGAGATCGTAGACATTGTGGAAAGAAAAACCATTCCTATCAAACATGTGGGGCAGATGTCCATCTATCAGCTGCAATGGTCAGTTGAAGTCTGAGAAAAATGGGAATTGGACATGGACGATCGGCTATTGTAAAGCCTAAATTGACCCCAAGAGTCACTTCTGTCCAGCAACCAGCCTGAATGAATAGGATCTAGGAACTGGCGGACAACGAAGACGTAACCTAGGTCACTTTATTGGTACCAACAGTGAGGGCATTTGGACATTCAGGGTCTCTCGGGAACTGGAATCGAAATGGGAATACCGTTTGGCTGGGGTGTATTCGGTACAAACTACAATGCGGCTCGGGTATTCTTTGTACAACCACTGGAGTCGAAACTCAAAATGATCAAAGCCGTGCAAAGAAAGTCTCTCCTGTCATGATCACTGGAAGTAGGCTCCAAGTGAAGGGACTCCACGAGGGACCTGCGAGCTTAAACAGAAGAATGAATACATGGAGAGTCTTCATCGAAAGAGGAGATCGTTAATATGCCCGCATGGCCTCGTAGCCAATCGCGTGAAGTTCTACGAGTCACCTGGTAGCCGCCTGCTACCTTTGTACAAGCCGGTAACTATACTAAAGACGTCAGAATATAGCCAGGCAAGATATACCTGACAACAAAACCAGTAGGAGGACAACTGACACGGGCCGTTCCACCTGCCACACGAGCCTGAGTCATATTATATGTATGTACTATCTTGCCTTGTGGCTAGAGCGTGGGATAATCATATACTGCTTTAGTACGCAAGGTCCCTTTGAGCGAGCTAGATGGATAACCGAAACTCTAAGGGAGAGTATCGGTGAAAGTGGGAACCCCATACCAGGGGAGTAACATGGCTGATAACCGCCCGATGATCTGCTCTGAGTCTAAGTTTGGCATATCGGGAGAAGGCATCTAGGCTGAAAACTAGTGGCGTGCAGTTGCATATCAGTGAAACACCGCTTAGTCCCAAGAACCAGATTGTTACAGCCAAAGAGTTACTAGTTTGTCTGCGGAGACCCAAATGGTCGAAACTATGTGGGGGTAGTAACAAACAATTTGTTACCTACACCCAACACCAATGATACCTCAATGTAAGAACCAAGGAAAACTAATCCATGCTAAGTGCTTAGAATTAGAGGCTCTACATCAAAAGCGATACAACTGTCTAGAGGGGATCGCTTACCTCTATATATACGATAAGCATTACAAAGTTCAAGTCTTATTAGACTCAGGTTCTGATGTGTTCCTTATCAATAAGGACCTAATTGAAGACCTTCGCATTCCCATAGTGGAATGCAACAATGCAGTTGATATCTTAGACTTTGATGGATCATCAGCCACCTCAGGAGGGAAGTGTTATACTCTCCTTATAAAGTTGGAAAATAGGAAAAAACTGACACATCTCTAAAGTGTCATGTGAAGTGGCTAAAGCAGGTCACTATGGAATAATAATTCCTTTTGGTTGGTGGCATTGTGAACACCCAGTATCTCACATAGAAGATGCAGAAAATTGGACATTCTCCACAAAAGGTTGTGAAAACTGTGTGGAAGAAGATGAAGAAATGGCGGACATGATCGAATATGATGAATCAGTCACTAGGAACCCTAATACATCTCATATTGGATGAATTAGAGCCATTGTGAATACAGTTGCACTCGAATGATTACCAAAGGAATACCTGCATTACAAACATTTGTTTGAAACTCAAACCGAAGAAAACTTAGCACTCAGGTGAACCTTTGATCATGAGATCAAGTTGATTCCTGGATCAACTCCACCTTGGGGACTGATATATCCACTCTCAGAAAAACAGCTCCAGGCTTTGCAAGAATACTTGGAAGCCATAATGAAACATGGAAAGATTACCCAGAGACAATCACCAGCAGGAGCACCAATATTATTTGTACCGAAGCCAGATGGCAGACTGTGACTAGTTGTGGACTATTGAAATCCAAACAAGATTACAATCCTTAACAAACACCTGCTTCCATTTATGTCTGAACTTTGAGACCAAGTAGCAGGTGCAAAGATCATTACCCAGTTAGTCCTTGATGATGGTTACTAGTTGATTAGAATTAAAGAAGGAGATGAATGGAAAACGGCATTCGGTACAAGATATGGATACTACAAATATAAGGTCAAGGCTTTAGGATTAGTTAACGCTCCGACAACTTTCTAAGATATAATGAACCAAGTTCTTAAGAAATACCTTGAGGTAGGAGTCATGGGTCACCTTGATAATATTCTCATCTATTGAAAGGATAAGAAGGAATACAGTGAAGCTGTCATGAGGGTATTACAAAGCCTATCAGACTTTCAATTAGCGGTATCGCTAAAGAAATCCCCCTTCTAAAGCGCTGACATAGAATTCCACAGCTATATTGTAGTGGTCGAAGGGGTTTCTACGCGCATCCAAAAGGTGGAATCCATAATGGTCTGGAAACAACCTAAGTCGGTTAGAGAAGTCCAAGTATTTATTGGATTTGCTAACTTCTACTCATGCTTTATAAAAAACTTCTCCGCTATTTGCAAGCCAATAACCCAGACATTACATGGAAATCTGAAGAATTTTAAATAGGGAGTTGAACAGTATATGGCTTTCAAGGAGTGAAAGTACCAATTCACAACAGCACCCACACTCCGCCACTTTTCCCCAGAAAGTGAGAGGGTAGTAGAAACCGACTCCAGCCATTTTGCACTCAGCCATGTCCGGTCTCAATACTTTGAGAAAAGGCTCCCTCCTGTAGTGTTCCAATCCAGGATTCTAGACTCAGCAGAGCACAATTATGAAATTCACAATAAAGAACTTCCAGTGATCCTTGAAGCATTCAAAGAATAGAGACACTACTTGATGGGAACAGAAAAACTGATTACAGTCTTTATCAATTATAAAAACCTATAAAGGTTTATCTATTCCAAAGTCTGGAGTGGCCGTCAAATTCTATATACTCGGAAGTTGGTAGAATACAATTTTCGCATTGTGTACCAATCAGGCACAAAGGGAGGAAAGACTGAGGCGTTGAGCAGACAACAAGAGTACAGTCCGGAGGATGGAGCTGCACAATGCGAAGTGAAAACTTTGAAGGAAGAAAGTTTCCCGGTATTACTGGTAGCGAGGGTAGGCGATAAAGGAGAACAGTGGGATGGAGATAAGGGTTTGGATTGGGAACCTCAAAGAGGTGGAAAGGAACCCATTATTAGAGTTAAGAGATTGAGCAATAAAGCATACTTGCCAATGAAGGGCATAAGAATGTCAGCGAGACATGACCTGCATGCTATATAGGATGACATTGTCCCGAAATATGAACAAGCATTAGTAAGGGCAGTGATAGCAGTAGGGCTACCCGAAGGAACTTATGTAACAGTTGCTCCCAGAAGTAGATTAGCGGTTTGAAGTGGAATCTCTATTGGTGTAAGAGCAATTGACTCGAATTACACTAGTGAACTCAAGGTTGTACTTCTCAACCATAAAGATGAGGACTGCCAGATTAGAATGGGCGATCACAGAGGCCAACTAGAATTAGAAAAGGTTTATACCTTAGACATGATGGAGGTAGAAGACCAGGAAGAAATAGGGCATCAAACTGCGGGATTCAGTAGCACCCATATAGTGACGTGATCCTTGATCGTCAAAGAACAGAAACCTAGCATCAGTTACCTGCTGGCCTTGGCTAAAGACAACGAACATTGGTATGACATCTCAGAAGTAGCAGAGTAAGTTCTACAGTCAAATGCCCTTATTTTGCAAAAAGGTATGAAGTAATTCAACTCTGAATTGTTGAACGAGATATAGGCAGCTATTGGCACAGACACAGCTTGGAGACAAGAGAGGGAAGTACTCATTAGGATACAAGATGAAAGAAAAGATTTCAGCAAGGATTGGACCCTAACTGACGACCCACTATATTATAAGCAAACACTATTTGTACCAAATAGTCAGGTACTATATACCAAGGTCGCAGAAGGATGTTGCAATGTAGAAATTGCAGGACATTTTGGACAAGGAAAAACCAGGGAGATAATCATGACAGACTTCTACTGGAAATAACTTGCGCAATAGATCAAGGACTGCGAACGATCCTGCGATGAATGCGAACACAATAAGTCGCCGAGACATGCTAAGCATGAATTATTGCAACCATTGCGAATAACGTATGCAGCATGGGCATCCATCTCAAGGGACCTTATTACACAACTACCTGAGTTACAAGGATGCATACAGATAATAGTAGTAGTTGATGGGTTCACAAGAATGGCACATTTCAACAGACTACAGACAATGGCTACAGCCAAAGATGTCAGAAACACATTCCTGGAAGAGGTACGAAGGCTACTCGGGCTGCCAACCAAAATCGTCGCAGATATGGACTCAAAGTTTGGAGGAGAATTCTGTGAATTCCTTTGCAGAGCGCTGGAAATTATGCAAAGGATGTCAGCAACATACCACCCTCAAACTGTCGGACAAACTGTATGTACCAACCAAGTGCTTGAAGTATACCTGCAAACTTTTGTCAACTATGATCAGGATAATCGGTATCAACTACTGCCACTAGCTGAACATGCCTATAACAACTCTGCTACCAATGCTCATACAATGTTGCTATTCTATGTGACCTACAGATTGCATCTACAAACAGAGTGGATGAAGGAGTGAGAAGCCAAGATCCAGGAGCAATACTGTACATGAAGTCGAGTAAGACAATATATAAACAAGCTCGTGTGTCACTAGAGAAAACAAGTGAAGGAGTGTCAAAATATTAAGACCTGAAAGTGTGACAACTGCAAGACTGCAAGATTGCAGACAAAGTAAGGTTAAACGTGAAAAGCATTTTCACCCAATGGAAATCAATGAAGCTAAGTCTAAAGCTTGACAGCCCTTTCCAAATTATGAAAAAACCCGGATGCCAAGCGTTCAAGCTCGACATATCGGTTCGATGGAAGATTCACCACATATTTTACATCGCACTATTGGAACCCTCTCACAAGTCAGTTCCTGGCAATTGCCAACAACCTCCTAGAGAACCGGAAGATATTGAGGGCTATCTACAAAGGGAGGTTGACAAAATAGTAAGAAACGCGATTCATTCTTACAGGAAATGAGAATGCGGTCACTGTCAAGAGAAGGGAGAACTGTGGTACTTCATCAAATGGTAAGGGTATTCTGAAGATGAGAATACATGAGAGTCCTCCACCGGTATGGACGATACGGAGGAGGTTGTGGAGAATTTTGATGATGGAAATCTGGACATACCAGGAAGGGCAGAAGTAATGTAGTGTAGAAAACGTTTTCCTACTGTCGCCAAGTAAATGCCGTAGTTTGTTAACCCTGACCACAGTGACTGTTAAAATATATTTAGAAAATAGATAAAAAATTATAAAGGCATTTGAGGCGAAGCCTGTTAGGAGGGAGCTCATGTTAGGCATGTGAAAATCTAAGACAAAATGCTCACAGACCTCACAGTAGGGTAACTGTCTACAGACCCTTGATTTACCAGAGCCAACACCGCACTCTAGCCCCCTTATCGGTTCTCTCGCACGTCATTAGTGAGATTTCGAGAGTTGCATCCCATAACAAAAGTGTGACATCAATGAAGCTCACTTCAAAACCCAATCTACTTTGCGGCCGTCCATCCTACTGCCTGCTGTGTGCAGGATATTTGAGAGGGGACCTTTAGTAACATTCAGGAAGTGGAATGGAGGAGATCCATCACAGGCACATTGAGATAATAGGCTGCAAAGTTAGGCTTGCGAAACTTTGGGCCATAAGTGATAGGACGTGCATGGTGAAATACTCTAAGAGGTCATCCTAGTCACAGAGGGTATTAAGGATAAACTGAATCGACCCATATCATTTCGAGATCATCTTTATGTTGGTTGGTCGTAATAATAGTATACCTCTAGGGAGACGGGCTGACCAAGGGGAAGCACGTGCTGTATAGAAGACCTCGATTAATCAGAGACCTTTAAGATATTGACACGTTGGGCTCAGACTTGCAATTGGTACAAGGTGGCCTGGCGTGAACCTGATCACTTCATGACCAAAGAGACTACTCGAATGATGGTCAATAAGAATAAAGTAATATAATTATTTATGCGGACAACTAAGTTGGAGGGTGCTGTTTGGTAGAACAAATAGCTAATTCATCGCCATAGAGGAATACTATTCCACAAAGGCAAACGGATGTGATAAGTTTCCGGGTCAGAGGGTGTTCACACTTATAGGATTCTAGACCTTTGCATATTCAAACCAGAATGGTACTGGGGGGGCATACTAGTTTGAAGTAGTCCGCGAACACTCAGAAGCTGGATATAAATATCGAAGTACCTCCTGACCTTTATAGACATCATCAAGTAATGGAGAAGAGATCTTATCAATATAAAGTTTGTAACATTTTGAATCTTTACTTTCTCTATATTATAGAGATGAGCCTTCCTCGACATTTTCTCTGATTGCAGATTTTTAGCCTATGTCCTTCAGTTATACTAGAGATCAGGCATCCGCCTAACATATATCCAGCAAAGGTGGTGAAAGTCACAGGGGAAAACAAGAGTGGAAGGCAAAAGGACCTATTACAAGATATAGAGACTAGTCAAATGTCGGGCAGTATACTTAGAATAAACGTGCGAAAGGATGACAATGTAAGGCTAGTGTATAGCAGTATGGTATCAGCTAATATAACAATGAGGAAGGAGCAAAAACCAAATGCAACTGTGTCTACTATCTGTAATTGTATTCAGCTCTGACTAGACTCTCCCTACATGAGGGACAAGATGTTTTACCATGTCACTCATATAGTCCCTTATTCTATGAGAGATAGTATCACTGAGTGAATAGGATACCACTTTGTGCCAACTAGAGATAAGGGGTGAGATTGGCTCAAAAGCCTATTGGAAGCTCTCGCATACTTCAAACAATATTTCCTGCTGTCTGTTGCATAGCTAGCAATCTGTTGCCAACTGTGAGGGGGGCTGTACAAAGTGAGAAGAGAGGAGGGAAAGGGCTGCAGGAAGCAGGACTGGAACCCAAGGGAGCAAAAGCCACAAGGGGTAAAAAGCGAAATAGGACATGGAGGAGGGTGGGAGAGATGACCATCACCCCGAGGCAGAAGCCATCACAGTAGTAGAGGGGTGTCTGAGGGTATTGCGGGATTCCTGCAAAGAGGATTGATTTCGAGCACGAGGCAAATTGTGGGAAAAGAGGATGACTAAATCTAAATTATTAGGGAATTGTATGCTTTTAATATTGAAAATATTGTACCTTGGAAACATAGTGATACTATCCTATCCCAGGAGAAAATACAATATAGCTATTATTGTAGTGACAGGTAAAACAACCAAAGTCCTAAAGTAGAAGACTTCAAGTGACATGATTAAACTAGCAAAACAACTAATAATATCTAAACAAGGTAGACCTAGTAGTCACTACCAATATACTAGGCCAGTCATAATAGTAACGTAAGGAAATACCCAACTGGGTAGCAATATAACAAGTAGAAAAGATAAGTGCTACCAAGTAAGTCCTAAGTAGGAGAAACTAACATCAAGATAGGTACTGTAGTATATAAATAAAAAGATTTCTTTGTATTTCAGCAAATAGAGAAAGCAATAGTGTAAATGGGTATTTAGTCCTACTCTTCTATTTCCATTTCTTCGATAGGAAGTAGAGGGAAGATATTGTCAGTCTCAGAATAGTCTAAGTGTTAGATAAGTGCCGAGAATCCTTCAGAGTGGAGCTCTGATGAGAACTGGAGGCATTCTGGTTGTTGAAGAGTTCAGGCGGACTGAGTTCGATTATGGGTCGATGTTGAGCATATGGAAATCTAACACCATATGCACACAGACCTCACAGTAGGGTAACTGTGCACTGACCCTTGATTTACCAGAGCCAAGACCCCCATCCGACCACCTTATGGGGCCCCTTACATCATTAGCCAGATTGTGAGAGTTGTGTCCCATAACTAAAGATGTTATATCAATGAAGCCTACTTCATAATACTATATACGTTACTGCCATCCATCTGACCACATGCTGTTCACAGGATATATGGGAGAGGATGCTTGGAGACACCAGGGAGGTGCAACTGAGGAAGTCCGTGGGAGGCGCATGGAAATAAACTACTTCAAAGTTATGTTTCCTAAACTATGAGTCGTAAGTTGTAGGACATTTTTGGCGAAATACTCCAAGAGGATGTCACAGTAGCAGAGGGTATTAAAGACATACTGAATGCACACATCCCCTTCTAGGATCAGCAGTATATTGGTTGGTCATAGTAATAAGACCCCTCTCCGGAGGCCGGCAGATCAAGGGGAAGTACTTGCAGAAAGCAAGGCCTAGATAAGTCAGAGACTCTTAAGATGTGGACACGTTGGGCTTGTACTTCTGATTGGTACTAGTTGGCCTGGCTTGAACCTGATTAGTGCATGACCAAAGAGACTATTGCATTTATAGTGAAAATGACTAAAGTAATATCATAGTCTCTGTGGACAACTAGGTTAGAGGCTGCAGTTTAGTATAACAAATAGTGCAGTCATCTGAATGGAGGAATACTATTCCGTAACTATAGAAGGGCGTGACAAGGTTTAGGGTCAAATGGTGTTCGAACTTATAAGATTCTAGACGTTTGCATGTTAAAACCAGGCTCGTACTTTGGAGGCATAGTAGTTAGAAGTAGTCCGTGAATACTCAGATGTGGGATATAAATATCGGAGTGGCTCCCAAGCTTTACAGACATTATCAAGCAATGGAAAAGAGATCTTATTAATATAAACATTAGTTTACCTTATAAATCTTTACTGTACCTATTTTATCAAGAGGAGCCTTCCATAACAGAGTGTTGGATTAAAGATTTTGGCCTACATCCATCAGTTATACTAGTGATCAGCATCTGCCTAATAGTTTGTTGATAGTTCTCCTCTTACCAAGGCCCACTATAGCAACTATGAGTTGACCTCAAACTCCACTCTCAGCTCTCGCTTCCATTACATTTTTGAAGCACCTCACTGTCCCATTAAAATTTAGAAATTCGAAGAAATATTCGATCACGTGCAACTCGAAATCGAAGGAGCGTTTCTACAAAAACCCTGGTGGTTCACTTTACCTTTGGGGATCCCAAGGAGGGATCAATTTAAGTATATATATCATATCTGGCATGATATGAACTTTGCATAGAGTTCAACCAAGTTGGAAGGCCTCCTCGATTGGACTAGCCAGTACTCAGAAGTCAAGAAACCTTGCACCATTAATCAAGGACCACCTGCTCCTTTGACTTGGGCCTAAAACCCATACATGTACTATAAGTACAGCTTAAACCTCCAGAAAAGGGAAATCCAGGTCCTAAATCCAGAATCGGACTATGCAAACTCTCTTTTATGTATACCTCTAGAATATCTTAGATATTCCATACCTTACATCCTGTTCAACAAACTGTTTACAGGATATCAAGAACGATGGTACGAAGTACTAGCAATTACACACTTGAGACTATTAGAACAATTAGCCTACCTTGCGAGAATCGGTAAGGCAGAGATACCTCCAGACCCAAGCAAGAGGACAATGGAGGGAGTACCTATAGATACCTGACCCGATACAATGGCAGCCAATGATTCGGCTATACATAGCCCCGTCCCATTGACCCCCCAAAAGTTACAATTCTGGAGAGGGATTATGCGCAATCCCTTTCATCGATCCTCTAGTGTCGCAAGTACACATCACATATCAATGGCCTCTACACTAAAGCAAGAAGGAGACCGTGCTGCAAACCTAACCAGGCTAGCCATCCGTCTGGGAATAACATTAGGTCGAATCAAGCAAGACATAGACACCTCTCTCGACCAAGCCAATATTGCCTTCACACATTTGCAGGGAGTCCCCCAAGTTAATACCATGAAACTAGTTAAGGTTCAACAGCAAATTGCCGAAGCCCAGATACCCATGACAATGATATTGCGATTTTGTTGATACAGCTAGCTGGTATGGCGCAGGAGGCCAAGGGTATCCAGGAGGAAATACTGCAAGAAGTGGCAAAGAAGATAGATGCTCAAGATAGGCATCAGAGGGAACATGAAGACGTAACTACAAGGTTACATGGAACTCTTGGGTAACAATGCCAGGAGGCATTAGTACAAGATCAAAAGCTGGAGCAAATGGTCACTTACCTAAGAACCGAATTCTTAGAATTCTGTAATCAAAGCATCACTCCTGAAAGAGAGGTCAACCTTACCCAGGGGCAATGGCGCTTAGAGTAAACTACTCACCAAGGGCATATTTGCAGGTTCCAAGAACAGCAACAGTAGCAGAATAATGAGACTAGCAATATCCCCAAGGTATTGACGGTGTCGATAAATGGAATGCCAGCTGCTGCACCAACTCCCGAAGCCAGGAGGCCAGTACCCTTGCCCCTACAGCTGCAAAAAGAATATCCCGCATCCTGTGTATCCTGTGCATCTGATGCATGGGATGTTTAATGTTAAGCATTAGCCAGGACATGACGTTGGTCCGACGTTGCATCTTGATCTTTGTTTTGCATCATGCCATGCCATACTTCCATCTTGGCACTGGCCTCTACGTCCTGTGTGTCGTGACCATGACTAACCTTCTGCTGGTACCCCGTAACGCTGTCTGATTGTCAACCTCCAGCTTACGATCGCATCCAATTGATCGCCTCTCCTTCCAGACGCCCCTACCTCCCACCATTCATCGTCTCAACATCCCCTGCGCTGCAGCCTTCTGCCCTGATCATACCCAACCTTGTCTTTTTCGCTTAGGATACACCGATTCTCATCAACTTGTTCTGGTGTCCACTTGCATCCAGCCCTACATCCTGATTCTTACTACAACTGCTTATACCACCTGGACTTTGGCCTACTACATTTGGCATTTCATGGCTTCACCTTGATGCTTTCGTCTCATCCTGTCTCTCATATATTGTGTCTGGACCTCCTCCAGATGGCCTTTGACTCGTGGCAAATTATTGTGGACACTGCCTCCAGCATATATGCTTTATCCTCGTATCCTCTGGTCATTCTCCTAACAGTTTATTTATTATCTCATTAAATTGTGATCATGGTGATGTCTGGACGACAACCCTTTTCATCGTTTCTACGCCTAATCTCGCCCAGTGTCTGAGCCTCTACACGGACTATTTCTTACTCTTAAGGTTCATATCACATCACAGGTCGAGAAATTAAATCTGTTACTTTCTACCTTTACATGCCTCTAATTCCTATTAATTCTCCACTCCAACACTCCCATATGACACCCACTCTTCCACCTCCGGCTGTCGTTCACCAATCACTATCTGTGGTGTCTGGACTTCTTGAGACTCTGCAAGGCTGAATGAGAAGTGCCTGGTCTGAGAAGGGCTCACCCGTCTTCCAGCTATTGGCCCTATACTTACTTCCTCTAAATCTTCGTGACTCCCTGAATCTCAGTCTAAAAATGGCAGTACCCATCCAATCAAGATCTGGCTCCAAGTGAATTATGTGTCTGATTGCTGCGATTGATTCTGCCCCACATAGAACCACTCCAAGGTCAATGAATGCCGGTTAGTCTGTCATGGAGCAGGCCATCGGGCTGCGGTCTTGTTGGATGCCCGGCCCACGAGCTCTTCCTCTGTAGCCCCCTAATGAGAGTCATATCATTCACAACGGTCTTGCTACACTCAATGAACCTGCTGTACTTAGTTCTGTACAGTATCGCAAATTTACCCCAGAATTAAGTCTCTGATGTCGAGTGGGCATTTGGCCCAAGTCTGTTTCTGTGGTACAAAAGAGGTCTTCCATGTTGGGTAACAAGTTAGCAGCTTGGTCGCTAATGATCCGTTATAACAATTGAATAGCCCTACCTATGACTGCCTGCGGGTTTCAAGTACCGGGGCTCTTGATATATCTCCGATCTCTATGCGCATAGTGTATGACAGATTATAGTGCATGCCAAGCAGAGCATAGTACCATTGATCGGCCCAAGAAATTTGGAATCCATTATTCCCCGCGTTGTCCTTCCCGCAAAGTCCTTACCATAAATCGCCTCAAGAATCCGTGGCGCAAGGAAGCAGATTCCTACGTTCTGCATCACATTCAATCTTGATCAGTTGTAGTCATTATGTGGGAGTTACCCACTATAACCAAACCTCATACCCTTTTGGGTCGCACATAAACCTATCCCAGTCAGGAAGATATTCCATGGGATGTGCTGTGGCTGTTGGATCATCTGGCAGTTTGTATAACTTTACAATGTGATTCTTCACATGGTATATGAACTGTAACTGTATGCCTGCATGCTTTTGACGTATCTTTGTAAGTTATTACCCTACTCTATATCGTGTCACGCCCGCCTAAGTTGACTTACCAAATGTATGAACTGCTGTGACAGTCTGACCTATTCTGTCGCTGCATTCGGCACGACCATGGCATCCCACATTATAAGCACCTGGCCTGTCAAAACGAACCCATCTGGGAGTGGGTCCTCGAACAGCGTGTATTGCAAAATGAGGAACTTTGCAAACTCTGCGATAGGCCTTGCTGCACCTGTCAGTCGATTGCGCAGAGAATTGCCCCTTAACCAGTTGACCTTGAGGTATGTACCAGGGTAACCAGCTGGACTAGAACTTCCGATAACAGACATAGGAGTACTCCGGCCGCCCAGGGGTGATGAAAATCACAGAATGCAGGATGACGGAAATGTAGGTAGACTATACGCCCTGCTATGATGAACTCGCCCTGGAGCCACTGGTGTTCGTGACGCTACAATTAAAAAGCTTCTCATCCAGTGCTCCATGAAATCCCCACAGTAGTCATGTAATGGTTTGGCCATCACTCAGTTCCTTCAGACTCCTGCGTGCATCCTGATGTATTGATATTGGCCATATCAAGTTCTTCCAGATCGGGTTTGCTGTCTGATGCAGTGGCACCCAATTCTCATGAGCTTTGGTACTCATCGCTACTAGTATTTCTAAGATGAACCATTTCCATTCCACTTTGTCTGGCTGGTTCCGTCACTGGTTCCACATACTCTGTGGTCTGTATTGTGCTCTTCTGAGGACACTACAGAGGTCTTCCTAGTTGTGTGCTTGCAATTGGTGGTGGAGATGGGTTTCAACCTAAGGACTGGTGGTTCGAGAGTATACTCCGAGAGGTGCCCCATTCACATTTTTGTCTTGCCCGATATCTGTTTTCCCGATCCTGCATTGCCATGTCTGATGTCGCATCTATGCCTATTCAGGTTGCCTACAGCTGAGGTTGGCTGACTTCGTGTATTGGAGTGATGTTGATTATGGATCCTGCAACTCATTAGTGAATGTCAATCATGGTAGGCCTCAGGATGTAGGCTACTAATAATTGTATGAATCTCAAGTCGGCTGTAGATCAGGAGTTTCTGTCGTTCTTAGGTGTTCAAAGTGACATGTGAAGTCTTATATACTAGGATGTATATGCAGGGTTAGGGTTGTCAGAATCAGATACTCTCACCTGCTATTCAGTCCCAAGATTTCCGCGTTATTTGTGTTCAACAACGTGGGGATCTAGGCATTCTCGATTATCTTAGGACCCAAGACTCCAACTTGTTAGAATTAGATATAATAAAGTTGTCACTACCGTGGAAGGCTAAGCTAATTGTCTAAATGGCATGATCTCTTTCAAAAAGTTTAATATCCTTATATATCTGATCTATGACAACTGGTATACATTTTCAAGTGTTTGTGGCTCAAGACTCTGAGAACCAACCATCTATAAGTTAGGGGAGAGGAAGGTTTCACAAGAGGATATGGCTGAGCAAAATCGAGCTACAATCAGAGTCGCTTAGCAACACTATTTCTGTGGAGACACGCGCAATGCAGAAAAAGGAATGCGAGCCTCAAGGCTCATCTCCGGACGCTGAATTAGCACTTGTAACTGCATGAAAGCTATATTCAAGTAATGGCACCCAGCTAATTTATGAAGACGGGTGCCAGCCACCAGCCAAGTCAAAGAACAAGCATGTGGGATGCACTGGGTACATGACATTGAAGCCAGCAATGTCGGGTGGCCTACAGTTATCATATGTACGAGTACTTGACTACTTGTGCGTCTTTGCTAAGAATACCTGCGTGAGCCGGGCATTTGGTAGGGGCAGAAGTCAAAGATTGAGTGGTGCAGGTATTCTTGGCAAAGATGCGTGAGTACAGTACTGGGCACGAGGCATCGAACTAGCTATGATTAGGACTATGGGAAGCTGATGTAAGTGCTTCCAATGATATTATTACTATCAAATGATAGCTAAGGCATCACATGTGAAGATTCCCCCTGATTGAGCCCAGAAATAGTGTGCACCCAAAATCAAAAAACAAAGGAACCAAAACAAAAGCGACAAAAGAGAAGCCAGTACCGTAAAAATTATTTTTGGGGATTCCGATATCTATTGCTGCGACAGGGAGGGGCCTGGTGAGGTTGTGGGCGACAACGGGACAGCCGCATGGGGGGAAGACTGAGGAACAATTGTTGCAAATGGGGTCGGTAGAGATAGTGTGACAATCTGAGGGCCGGCATTTCCAGAAGACAGTGGAGCAATGGTGGTACCCGAGGTCTGTAGAGGTGGCAGGCGGGCCGCAGCACCAGCGTTTGTGGGAGATGGAAGGACTCAAGTATTTGGAGGCTCAGGAGATAGAATTGTGTCACTCTCGGGAGGGGCACCGTCGACAGTCCAAGGAGGCGGAGGGACAGAAGCGGCAAGCATGGTTGCCTCTACCTGGAGGAGAGTTGGGGTTGGTATAGGGGTAGTGGTTGCTTGTTCGGCACTACCCTCAGAGAAAAAGGTAGCAGGGGTGTCTTCTATGCTATCCTATCCACGGTGGTACACGGTCTGCTGTGGGGAGGTTTCTGGGATAGCTGTGAGCCCTCGAATTTGCAGGTATGCTACCATCTAGGCGTTCTCGTGGAACAGCTGCTGTAGGAATCTCTAACTTTCCCATTTGGACAGGTAGGGATCCGCCGAGTTGGAATGCGTTGACAGATGGGGTCTGCTAGTGCTGGGGGTTTTTTTTCTCTTTTTTTTTTTTCTTTTCTTCATGTATTCGTTGTTATTTAGGGTACAAGAACTTGCGTGCAGTGCTAGCTATGGCATAAACAATCCCGATTCCTCCTCCCGCACGGCCCGACCGTATCTCCAAGACCCTCTGGTATGGGCCTAATCGCACATCTCACCCCCAAGAAAAACCCGTCCCTACCTCGCAAGGGAACCCAGAGAATAGAAGAAGCCTAACTAAGAAGAAAGCAGGAAAACATAAGAAGGTAAGCGTGCGGGACATCTCAAAAAAGAATAAAAGAAAACTCACAACAGGGTGTAGCAGTAGGGTGCAAGCCGATCCAACCGCCAGAACGGGCCAGAAACCGAACACCATCGTATCGACTATCGGTAACCGTGTTCGTATCTTGCTAGGCGGTCTCCAACAAGAGTAGTCCCAACTTGAACCATAAGACTAGGAGGGTATGGCCAGATCTGCCAGCGAGACAGGCCCCGAAGTTACTAGCGAAGGCGTTCCTCCACGGTGCTCGTGCATACAGGGAGACAGGCGTCCAGCACAGCCAACGTCAAACGGAAACGAAGGAGAGAGGTCCCCAAGGAAAGGGAGGAGCGAGGTCGACCATCAGGCCTAAAGAGTAGTCCTCGCGTACCGCAGAAACCGTGATCCTAGCCGTCTGAAGCATGGGAAGTGAGCGGTCGCCGACCGTGAGGAGGGGCCTCGCTAAGCGAGGAAAGGGGCGAGAACGGGCAGCAGAAAAGCAGTACCGGAACCCAAAGGAAGGAAGGCCACGCCGGGTAAAAGAGCAAGCAGTGGCAGTGGGAATAGGGGGGAGGTGGCCGTCACTCCTAGGCCGAAGCCATCGTGGGAGGAGAGGGGGGGGTGGATGGTTCGTGAGTACCTAGCATTGAGGGTTGATTTCAATCCCCGGGTGTGTAGAGGAGACGGAGGATATCCTAGTGCTGGGGGTGATCGTATCCTCTTATATAAGTGATTAGCTATGGTGCTTGGCACGTGATGTTAGCTGAAAGTGCACTGAGGTTAGGAACTTAGGGGGTTAGTATGGTGGGCTTGGCGCACATCGTCAGCGGGCCTTGAGGAGCTGGTGCTGAACAGGTCATTATTGTAATCAGTACTGGTTACTGGTTTACCATTTCCAGGTATCAATTGATACTGTTTGACTTTTGAATTAGTTTCAGGAAATGAGGTGTGCCTCTAGCCTGATAGTATAGGGTTTGATACTCTATATGTTTTATGTTTGGTTATGAGTATCAGTTTGATACTCTATAGATTTTATGTTTCGTTTTGAGTATCGGTTTGATACTCTATGTCTTTTTTTTTAGTTTTGAGTATTGCTTTGATACCCTACATGTTTTATGTTTGGTTTCGTGTATCAGTGTGATACTCTCTATGTTCTATATTTGGTTTCCAGTATCGGTTTGATACTTTATATATTTTATGTTTGGTTTGAAGGCTACGGATACGGAGGCTTATAGGTTATGAGAACAAGGCTCCCAGTAGCCTAGGAAGTGTATTTAAGAACCGCTACTTTTCATGTTAGACAGAGCAGACTTCCGCAGACAGAGTTTTCAATATACTTGGTTGAACAGTTACTCACTTCAGTTCGCTTCAATAATCTTTAGTTTGCAGACCTACCAGACATCTCGGAGCCTTCAGTAGTTGCGATACTGTAAGAAATCTATTCAACAACCTTGTCTAGAGCCTCTGAATCTTGATTTGATAGTTACCACCTTGGTACAGAACAAAGCGCAGTAATCTTATGATTACCTCATCTCCCAAGAGGCGGTTCTATTTTTTTAACTTCCGCAAGTTATCAAGATAGAATGCATTACAGGACCAAGAAAGGGCAAGGCCCCAGAGAAAGGTTCCCGGCAGTACACCAGGGATTTAAAAGGACGGTTCACTAAGACTCCAGCACAAGAGCAAGTGGGAAGAGACGAAGCTATTCAGCAGCAAGCTAGAGATGCTGCTGAATAATTAGCATGAGAATCATCACAACAACCATCGGAACTGCTAACCACAAGCCTAGGAGGCTACCCAGGATCCCTGAGCAAACCTACAGGTATACAGGTACCTCCAGCACCACCATGCGATGATCCAGATAGCTCTGATAGCCGCAAAGCATCAGACAATATGGCTTCAGAGGCAGGTCCAGCGAGACCAGAAGTCCAAGGACCAGCGATCCCAAGTCCACCGACTCCAAGGCCTAACCTAGTTGTTACCGCTAAACTCAGTATCAAGGTACCTTCACCTAGCAAGTTTACCGGAGAATGAGCTGACCTCAAACCAGAAGTGTTTGATAGATGGTATAACTCAGTACAGTTATATCTATGCCTAAATGAACTACGAACAAGCGAGGCCAGAGGCGGAAACTGTTGGACCCTCTATACTGAAAGACAAGTTCAAGAAGTAGCTTTTCAAGCAGGTGAGTATTTCAGAAAAGACATGACCAGAGAAGACCTTCTTGGATTGCTGCCAGATAGATTCCAATCTTCAAAACAGAGAGACGATACCTACCGCAAATTCCATGAAATCACACAAGTGTATAATGGCAAGATGCAAAGAATATCGACTTTAGCAACCGATTTGCTGATGTTGCAATCATGCCTACGTGCACACACTATAAGGGATTAAGCTTTCATTCAGCAGTTCTTTAAAAGCATGCACCCAAGATTACAACAAGAAGCCGAATTACAATACACTGAAACAGACACTGTTATGGAAGTTATACAAAACACAGACAATGTAGAGGCTATTTTAAAAAGCACGGGCCCTTATGGGAAGGAAAGGTTCGAGAAACCGGTAAACGAATTCACTTCCAAACAAGATGGAGGGAAGGAAAAGCGGAAAATGAACAACAAGCCTGACACCAAACCTAAGGAACAAAAAGAAAAGGGTCTTTGCTATACCTGCGAAAGTGCAGGACAACTAGCATGAGACAGTTCTAGCAAAGATCGCGAGGGCAAATGCATAGGCAAGACTAAGGTAAGAACTGAAGTCACCTCCAATAGAGCGGAAGAGGAACAACTAACTGAAGAAGTGTTTATGAATGGCATGAAAGCAGAGGAAGAAGAGAAAGACATTCTCATAATGGCTGCTAGATCAACCAATGTTAAACCTCATGATGCTCTCAAAGCAACGATACACATCAATTGCAAAGAAGCCAGAGTCCTGTTTGATACTGGATCAATAGTAGTAAACCTGATTAGTGCCACCTTTGTAACCACACGCGGAATTCCTTGTCAGGAATGTGAGATACTGATCAGGTTACATCTAGCTATAAAAGGATCACAATCTGAAGGTCATAAAGAATGTTCAGTCAACATGTCAGCAGGAGAGCTAAGTGCACCAAGAGCTAAGATGTTGGTCCGCAACCTAGCAAAATACGATGTGCCAATAGGCGTGCCTTTTCTAGAACAACTTAAAGCGCAAATCAAGTGTGACAATTTAGCAATTCAGTTTCCAAAGCAGAATGTTCGAATTGTTTGTACACCTACTAGTCAGATGATCCGAGCAGTGGTAATTAGTACAGAGGATGATATGGACCAACACCTGAAAGTATTTACGGAAGAGATACCAGAAAACCTGCTGCCCATGAGGAAGATCAATCATAAGATGGACCTGCAACGATGAAAACAGCAGCGATTATTTGCAACTTACTCGATACTAGAACGATGGGCAACAGACGTGAGCATATAGCTAGGAGAAACAGAGAAAGCTGGAAATATCAAGCGACAGGTAGTTTTATTAGTAGCACCCATGTTTGCTCAGGAAAAGAATAATAATAAATGTATGAGACTATTGGTGGACATCACAGCAAGGAATGAGATAACGATTAAAGATATTGAAACTATGCCTAACCAAATGATGATCCTGAATGGTGTGGGAAAAGCAAGATTCAGAAGCAAAATCGATCTTAGTAATACCTACTTCCAAACGAGAGTGGAACCAGAAGATGTAAGTAAGGACACTTTCAAAAACACCATTTCGATGTTTCGTTAGCAAAGTAATGGTACAAGGAGATATGAATGCACTATGAATATCCATGCACATAATATCTGATCTAGTCACCCACTATTTAGCATGCTTCATATAGGTGAAGATTGATGATATACACATTCTTTCGGATACAGAGTCTGAACATTTGAAACACATATTCCTGATTTGCGACAAGCTACAGTAGGCCTGATTCTATGCAAGCAGGAAGAAATAAAAATTCTTCGCAACTAGTATAGAAGTGTTAGGCCATGTTGTCAACGATAAAGGACTTTTACAAGCACCGGAACAGATAGCGAAAATCAAAGAATGGACAATGCCATAGACCAAGAAACAGTTACAGGAATTTCTAGGATTGGTCAACTACATCAATCAGTTTTTACCACACATTGCAACTATTACTTCACCCTTAACAGAACTTACAGGAACGGCAGAATTTGTATGGACCGCCAACCAAGACCAAACCGTGGAAAATGTTAAGCAAAGTGTTTCAAAATACAAGGTTATGAAACTATTACAATATGATTCGTCAGTTCCAATAAGGCTAATAACCGTTGCATCCAATACAGGGGTTGGAGCATGGGTAGGACAAGGACAAACCCCCCAGAAGTCCAGACCGGCTTCACTTCATTGCAGCAAAGTTTCTAATGCCTAAATAAATTATCGCACAAGCGACAAGAAAGGACTAGTGATATTGGATGCACCAATGGCATTCCACCACATACTTGCAGGAAGCAAGTTTACTATGGTTACAGATCATCTACGTCTGTCTGATCTCAAAAGAAGCAGAACACAAACCTAAAACCCATGATTAGGAAGAGGATTCATGGGGAAATACGACCCCGAAATAGTGTATAGGCCAGGAAAAAGGCACTCCTGAGCCGATGCATTATCATGCCTTTCCGAGGAGAATAATAACTACCCACATACTGTAAACGATTCCACGCAAGAAGATGATTCACCTACTTCCTCACCTATTTCATCCTTCATTTCTTGTGAAGAACCTACAATTGAGCGCACAATGTCTCGATTCGAAGCACGCACTGTTTAGTACGTCGTTGCGCATTCAGAATGCGGAAGCAACCACAGCCTGGAGTAAGCACAGCTAGGTGCAGACGATTACAGAAATAGTGAATCCATAAACGATGGAGGAGACCATCGAAGTTATACCAGTGGTAAGAGCAAGGAGGAACTTGAACATGCATCCATGCATTGGAAATTCTGTAACATATCTTTCTGCCCTGACCATGAGGAATTGAAACCTAAAACTAAGATCTATGCTGGCTCCCCCTGCAGCAGCCCACCGGTTATCGAAACTGCACCTAACACTAATGATGATCACAGCGATAGAGATACCCATTCACCACTTCCCACCTTGATATCCAAGCCATCAAAGAACGCGAAAAAAAGGCATTAGGACGTGGCTCCACCGACATCAAAGGTTACAATCCTGAGTCCCTCAAGCATCCCCAAAACTAGCCCCTTGATGGAGTACCTCTCGCATACCTGAACGAGGTTCTGGTTGTCGAACCACGCTCCCTACCTCACGAGAAACGTGAACTCTACAAGGTTTATGAGATACCTGATGAGGAGGAAGAAGTAACGGTATTAGAAAGAGTAGTGGATGAAAGGTATATCATTTAAGGAGTAGATGATATGAAAAACATTTGGAGGGAACAGATGATCATAGGATATAGAAGCAATCCCATCTATTAGCCAGCGAAGGACTCCAACCACACCTCAGGAAATAGAATGAGGCAATATTACAACATACGTAATAGTCTACTCTACGCCACTACAAGAGGAGGAGAAAATTGTCTTTACATTCTGAAGGATCATTCAGTGAATAGAGAAATGCTGGGAGAACTGATAATAGGGGAGATACATAATAAAGAACGCCATAGCGCTGATCGAAACCTCTGGTATGCAACGGAATATATCGACTGGCTAGAGATAATGAAGGACTTCAAAGACTATGTCCAGCATTATGACATATGTCAACTGAATCAGGAAAGGACCATATTACCTACCGGTAACACCATTTCTCTTCCCTTTCCCTCTGAGATATTTTGAAGCTACGCTATCGCTTTCATGGGTCCTTTCACTAGGCTGAGGGGACATGATTCAGTAGTGGTGGTAGTGGATAGAGCAGTTGGTTGCAGCTGGCTGATACCAACATCAGGGAACGCTAGTGCGATTTTGACAATGAGAGTTACTCCGGCACCATATCTTGACTCCTCGTAGAATACCCATGTCGATTGCTAGTAATACTGATCCACACTTCACCTCCTGATTTTGGAAACAAACATAGAAGACGACGGGAGTCGAACACATTATGGCGACGCCGGGCCACCACCAGACTAATGGACAAGTGGAAAGAAAGATTGGAGAACTGAAAACACTATTAAGGAATGTTGTTAATGCATGCCAGTCCAACTGGCTTCCCTTCCTCCATTAAGTGACAGCTTACTGCAATGCAGGTCACTCCAATACTATTGGAAAGTCCCCATACAAAGCTGTGTATGGATGAGAATACCAACTGATAGATACCTATAAAGTCAACACTGCACCAGTACCCACATCCGGTGATTACTATAATTGACATCAGGAAATCAGAAATGTGGCATACCAAGCATTACAGTTGGCTAGAGCAAGATCAAACAGAGTAGCAGCTACGAGTAGGAATTCATACTAACCGGTTACCTTGGGGAAAAGATTAGGGTTTAGGGAGACCAGTTTGGGATGGAATCCGGCAGATCTCCGAAATTACAACCAGGTTGGCGAGGCCCTTTTACAGTGCTCAAATTTGATGAACACACCCAGAACTATACAGTTAGCATGGATGCAAGAATATACCGAAGGAAGAAACAAGTATTCAACTGGTCGGTAGTCAAACCTTACTACCCTAATGATGAGTTCCGATTCTTGGGACGAGCATTCACTAAATGAGCACCCATTCTTATCAATGAAGCGCAGGAATGGGAAGTTCAATCAGATACTGATTTCAGGGAACGACATCGAAAGGGACCATTCTTGGTTAGTTGGCAAGGATATCCAGCAAGTGAGAATAGTTGGGAACCAGTGGAAGGATTAGAACATGCGATGGATTTGGTTCAGGCATGGTGGACAGATAACATGCCAGGTGACAAGTTTCCTACGGTATTTTCTGGGTTTATTCCTATATGTTATTCTCCTACTAAGAATGGCTTCAAGGGCTATTCTGATGTACCCCTGGTTGAGAAAGGATTTTGGGATCCTTATTTGAATTCTGATTATGATAGCGAGTATTGCGGATTTTCTTGTTATATTTTAAAATAAGCGTTTTATTTGTTTTCGGAGTGTAACCGGTACTGTTTACTGGTTTAGGATTGCCAGGTATCAGTTGATACTGTTTGTGTTTTGAATTAGTTTCAGGAAACGAGGTGTGCCTCTAGCCTGATAGTATAGGGTTTGATACTCTATATGTTTTATGTTTGGTTTCGAGTATCAATTGGATGCTCTATATGTTTTCTGTTTAGTTTCTAGTATTAGTTTGATACTCTATATGTTTTTGTGTTTGCTTTTAAGTTACAGTACGATACCCTATATGTTTTATGTGTGGCTTCGAGTATCGGTTTAATACTCTATATGTTGTATGCTTGGTTTCGAGTATTGGTTTGATACTTTATATGTTTTATGTTTGGTTTCTAGGCTACTGATTTGGAGCCTTATACGTTACGAAAACAAGGGTCCTGGTAGCCTAGAAAGTGTACGTAAGCACCGCTACTTTTCATGTTAGAAAGAGCAGACTTCTGCAGACACAGTTTTCAATATACTTAGTTGAACAGTTACTCGCTGCAGTTCGCTTCATTAATGTTTAGCTTGAAGACCTACCTGACATCTCGGAGACTGCAGCAGTTGCGATACAGTAACAAGTCTATTCAACAACCTTGGCTAAAGGCTCTAACCCTTGATTCGATAGTTACCACCTTGGTACAGAACAAAGCCTGTTAACTGTACGATTACCCCATCTCCCAAGAGGCGGTTACAATCATCCTTGGTATGTGATATGGTGCAGATTTTGTTAACAGAAGGAATGAACTTTGGGGAAACTTACATGATCAGAATGGGCAGCAGCATGGGTGGTGTGCAGGGGTCTTGTGTTGGAGGGTAAGTAGTTTTCGGATTCATCGTTCTATATACGTAATTAGCTTCCGATTTTGTTAACCAAAAGAAGCAATTTTCTTGCAACTTCTGTCGTCAGAATAGACAGCAGCATGCCGGGTCCATGGGCGTCTTGTGCAGGAGGCGTGGGGGTTTTCGGATTCGTCGTCTTATATATGGGATTAGCTACAGATTTGGTTAACAGAAGGAAGCAATTTTGGGGGATCTTACATCGTCAATGAGAATTTCCGCCACATAGACTGCTGTCAAAGATTCCACCTCAGACACATCCACACTCGGCTCGGTGTCCTCGTATGGGAGCCACTCATCTTCGTCCTCCTTATAATCCTCCCTATGCATGGCCTCCTCCAGTTCTGCAGCTTGCGCACTACGATCCCAAACCTGGCGGTCAAAAAACGGATATCCACCATGGGCAGGGGGGGAGGTCTTGTCAGGGTCCTCTCCCTGACCCAGGCACAGCTTCTAGACCATAAGGTCCAGGGGATCTTTCCTATTGTGGGCAAGGACCCATGCCCGGACATCATCTTGTTTATATTAAAAGATGAGGTCACGGACTGTCAGAGCCTGGGAGGGCATCCCCTGTAGTGAATGTGCACCCTAATCCGACACGACAATGAGATACCATGGGCACGTGATTGGCTCCTACACGTACTGTGCCTTGACTACTCTGACTACACTTTTGTATTCTCCGTGAGTCCATGATGTCCGTGGCGATTCCTGGCTCAGAGTCAATGGAACACCAGGGTAATCAAGGAATGGGTAGCACTCCTATGGGGCCACATGCAGTGAATGATGAGGATCACTGCTGCCCGCGGGCTGTATGGGGAGGTCCACTCGGGTTGAACTACAGACAATAGATGTTAGCACGCTGGCAGTAAAATATAGAAGGAGAAAAACACTGACTCGGATGTCCATCGACCTCTGCCACCACGGCTCTCCCTGCGTAAGATGCTCATTCCAGGCTCTATACGGACCAGAGCTGGCGTGAGGATTCCGTAATCCACACCACCTTTTGGCACATGCTATTTCGCCATAGCACCCCCTAATTGAAATACGAGAGTTAGTTTAACTGAATTTGAGCAATGAATCTAGCTTATAGTTTGCACTTACGAGGAGTCCTCCACCACCGCCAGAAAAGGTGGGTTCTCCACCGAAAGCACACTTATCCTCCCACTACTGCTCTCATTAACGGTTTGATCATATCTGGAGATGTGGAGGAAAGAAAAAGAAAAAAAGAAGATCCTTAATTGTGCTTGATTGCTTACACTCAGTCAGCTACTCTTGACGCCTTGCTCCCAGGCATCGCACCACTTTTGCCTCTCCTCACATCACATTCCGGACATTTGGAGGATTGGTGTCTATCCAAAAAGAACATGGTGTAAGTAAGGCATGGGGGCCAATGTTTGCGTAGAACATACTTTCGCATTGGCTGTCTTAATTGCTCACACTCCCTTCTTTGTTTTCCTTTTTGGAGGGGGAGGCGGGGGACAGGCAGGAAAAGAATCCACCAAAATCTGTATATAGGGGGGGGGGTAAGGAGATTGACTAATGTATGGAGGGATGTGGGGGGAAGAGTTGGCATGAGGGTTGAGCGTTTTGAGGTGGACATCGGTGCAAGGAAGAAAAGGAAGAGTCACGAGAGTGAGAGAACAAGTAGGGCAAGGGGAGAGAGAACTAGTAGGGCTAGGGGAGAAGAAACTAGTATGGCAAGGGGAGAGACATCTGATATGGAGCAAGCAAACTCTGAACCAGGCTGGTATGCAAACACCGCGTTGACTTGGATGTCGACAGACGTCTAACATAAATTGTCTTGCCTCAATTAACCTGTTTCAAGAGAAATATCCTGCGAGTGCCAGAAAATGGTTCAGCATGTATGTAGTATGATTCTTAATGTATCGTAATATGTATGTAGTGTCGCGAGATGTTTATTATTTATTTATGATATAAACTTTTAAGCCACACGCAGAAGTGACGGCAAGAGACGTCCACTACCCAGCCGGTTGGAACGAGACTTGACTGAAAGAGAAACCCAAACCAACAACTGCAGATGGCAGGGATATTGTGATTGACAAGATGCTATAATGGCTCAACATGCAACATGGGCGTCCATGCCATATAACATGAAAGACCAGGAAATTGAGGATATTATGAGAGAGCTAAGATGATTTATGATATGGTTCTTGGCCAAAAGTGATCGTCACTTATGAAATCTGCGCCTCCTTGACAACAGCAACTCCAACCTTGGTGCCCTTACTTACCACTCCCAAAAATTGTGCTTACAAAAAGAAAATAATTTGGAAAGAATAGCGATTGCACACACATTATACAGCCATTAGTAAAAAAGAAGTAGAGGTAAATTTCACTAAGCTTTTATATTGGAATTATATACCTTAGAAAATGCTAATTTCAGTCTAATGACGATATCAAGACCGTTGAATAGTTTATACTTCCAAAAGAAGTGGCCATGACCAAGAGCTAAGTGATGGAAGTACCCAGTATTTACTTGTTGTCTTGTGTTAATGTTAAGAAATGCCACTGTGGAAATTACATTGAGATCTTACCATACATGTTTTCACAAGACTAATGGGAGAAGATCAATGGATTATTGAATTCACAAGCATATTAAAGTAGTAGGACTAAGCTAATATTTGTTCTAGCTAGGAGGGGGTATGAATAGTACTACCAGCATAAGTGTTGAATTATTATATAGTGGAGGAGGGTAGTTGGAGTAATGAGTGAAGTATAGAGAAATTGGCAAATCTAGCTGTTCAATATTTCTTAGAAATTCGGAGGATAAATAACTTCTAGAATGCGTGCAGGTAGTTAGAAAGTCAGAAGGAGTTAAGCAGATAGTATAGGTCTATTTCACTAGTGGATTGAAGAGTGCATATAATAGTTTGAGTGTTGAGGAGGGGGGGAGAGTTAAAATCTATTAGGACAGTAGACTAAGTGTTTTCCTTACTTGATTTTTGAGAGGAATTGGAGGAAAAGAATATCAGTCTACTCTTCATGTAGGAAAATGTCAGAGTTTATACTGCAAGGTGAAATAGGGAATTANGTTCCATAGGTCTTAGAAATTCAGAGGATAAATAACTTCTAGAATGTGTGCAGGTGGTTAGAAAGTCAGAAGGAGTTAAGCAGATAGTATAGGTCTATTTCACTAGTAGATTGAAGAGTGCATATAATAGTTTGAGTGTTGAGGAGGGGGGGAGAGTTAGAATCTATTAGGACAGTAGACTAAGTGTTTTCCTTACTTGATTTTTGAGAGGAATTGGAGGAAAAGAATATCAGTCTACTCTCCATGTAGGAAAATGTCAGAGTATATACTGCAAGGTGAAATAGGGAATTATTGGAGGAGAATAGTATGGAAGTTCTAGAGGACTAGCTTCCAAATTCACCAGATCTCAATTCCATTGAGCATATTTGGGTACATCTCAAGAAGCTTTACCGTGAACCTGATACTTACTTGGCTGAAGATACTAGATCAGTGGAGGAAACAAGGCTACCCATAGAGGAAGCCCTTGTTCATTGTTAACAGTTGATACCAGATTCTCGGTTTGAAAGACTGATAAAGACTCTCTCTAGGAGAATTAAAGCAATTATTAAGGCAAAAGGATGGTATATCAAATATTAAAAAGATGTTTTATATTTATCTATTTTGGTCTATCCATTCTATAAAAGATTCTGGCACCGTGAGCACATTTGATGGTACATGAGGGGTTGGCATTGATGAGTGGTGAGCAGGCGAGTACGGTTGTCACGCATGGCAACAATCACTTTGGTCACTTTACTGTACATATAAAAATCGGAAGGAAGTAGATATGGTGCATGATTCCCCTAATATAATGCTTGAGCTAACTCCTGACACTAGCGATCTAGGCCAATACCATGTCCAATTCTCGCACTCTCCAATCCATCCCATTGCTAGGTGTCACTGAGACCCGCTACTTCCTCTTCAGCTTCACTGCCACAATGTTTTTGTGTATGACTTGTGCACACTTCAGTACATTCTTGAGTGCCCCTGCAGTCATTAATTCCTCGGCCAGGGCTTGTTGATTCAAGAGACTCCTTTTTTTCAGTTGCAATGGGATATGATCAGGAGGACGCAGGTTGATTTCTACCATGCAAAAGTGGGAAGCTACAATCCAAGAGAGCGACCCTCCGACTACCTTATCCCCTCTATGATTGTTCACGTCCATGCCAGAAATGCATGCCGGGAATGACTGATATCTGAGTACTGTCTCATGTTCACCCCCGTCATTTTGCCCGCCTATGCAAGGCGAGGATGCTGTGACTGTAATATCTCCGACCTGCAAACACTCCACCAGGGAGCAACTGTCATGACCACTATTAGCCAGGGCATCGGGTGCGGGAGCTCTAGTACTCATTTCACATGCACTTGAATCTCATTCATGGCCAATATTCTATATTGCATCCTTTTCAGCAAAAGGGTGGCCGCTCACTGCAGGGGTTTCTGGTCTCAGGTCCCCTTGATCGTGGTAACAATACACAAAAATATCCTGAGGGTCCTGCAGCATCTGATTTGAGAGTACATAGGCATGCATCGTTTCATTATTTTCAATAAAAATACATTTCATCTGAGCTAGTGGTTGCGCAGGGTACCTTTGGAGCATCGTACTTCCTTCACCAGTCACGCCTAGGATAGAGCGAATCAGTGGGATAGGCACCCACCTTCAAATCATGGTGCACAATCTGGAAAGATCTGTGGAATCTAACTCACCAAATTGTACTGCCAATATATGATTGCCTCACTAATAGACTGATTGGTAGTCAGGTTGAGCTTCTACCAATATCCTCATGGAGCCTGGCAGACATGCACTATGCATTGTCGGCTAGACCAAAGTAATACATACTGCACATGGACGCACTAGTAATGTGTTCCAATCTATATTGTCTCGGTCAGTGAGCGGAAACTCAAATCTGTTAGGGCAGTGCACTAACCTGGTCTGATAGCCATAACACCTTGCGGCATGAGCTGTGGAGGCACATTCTGGCCCCCTTGGGGAACTTCTGAATTCCTGGGCGCCGGCTGTTGCGGAACATTCTGACCAGCTTGGAGAACTTCAGCAATCCCAAGTGCTGGCAGTTGCAGAATATTCGGAACAGCTTGGGTAACTTCGGCATTCCTCAGAGCCGGCTGTTGTGGTATGTTCTTGTCTGCATGCGAAACTTCGGCATTCCCGGGCGCCGGCTGTTGCAGAACTTGGGCATTCCTGGGCACTAGCTATTCCGGCATGTGCTTACTAGCTTGGGGAACTTGAGCAATCATAGGCGCCGGCTGTTGCGGGACATTCAAGCGAGCTTGGGAAACGTGCTCACTCCCAGGCGCTGGCAATCGAGGTACGTTCTAGCTAGATAGGGAATCTTCAGCATTCCTGGGCGCACCCTGTTCAGGAGCATTCATATCCCATTGACCCGGGGCTCCCAGTAGCAGCAAGATTGCATCAACAAGAATGAGAACAGCAATGATTACTGGTCCACGCAGTACAGGTTCAGGTCCACCATTCTTAAAAAGACTATTTGTTAACTTCTTGCCACAGTCCTTAACAAGTACAAGGATGGTATCCTCGATCTGCTGCCTCCGGTGAACAACATTGCTGCCTGGCGTCACAAGAATGCCGCAAGCTGAGCATGATCTGGATATGCCACGGGAAATCTCGTGGTAGTCATCGTTCGGGAAAGTATTGATATAGATGTAATTCTGTTCTGACATCTGGTCGTTGACTGTTTTTCTCCACGCCACATAGAGCTTTCTGCCAGGATCATCTGGGGTGAAGTTAAGCATGGTCTTATACTGGCTGATTTTGTTGTTTCCAGCCCTCGCAGAGGTAATCGCCCCCACAAGTGGCACAGTAGGGAGCAAGTACACGTGCCCCGGTGGAACTATATGTCCCTTGTGAACATTTGACATATTGACATACTGCGTATTATTATTGTGAGCCATGTCTTCTTATTAGTTCCGACTGTTGATATTGTAAGCTTTGTGTATTGGCTGAATGCTGTGTAAGTTGTCGATACTTTTCATGGTTTGACCTTCCTTGAGTTGGGATCAATAGAGTTTAAATATCAGTCCCTGATGCTTCAGGCATCTTGTGACTGTTTCCCGGTTATTATGAATTCAATGATCAGGCACCCATGATGCATCTTCTCTTCTTTGCAACTTGAAATGTGGACATCATACACACTAGAACTCCTAAGCTGTATCACTTCTGTTCTAGTGTAAATGAAAGTGTTTCTCATAAACAAAATATAGTCTGATGCAGATGATGTCAGCATCCCTATGCTAAACTGAATTAACCACCAGCTGGGTCTCTGATTCTTAAAACTTTGTGGCTCTATTTGCCATCTTGATCTAGACCTGTGAAAGTGAGCATTCTCCCTTCACCTGATCATACTCCCAAGCTTCGCACAATCTACAAAGCCGAGTCCCCCCATGCCTATGAAATGTTCATTTTCCCACTGTAAGTACACCCATGCTGGTGCCTATAAGAAACACTTGCGAAGAGCAAATGCAAACTTTGCCAATCTTCTCGAATCGCACATACAGTATACTACCAGGGCAACGAATATACATGATGTGTAACCCTCACAATTGCTCCACAATGTCCCGATTTACGAGAACGATCAGCCGGATTCCGACTACGAATCAGATGCCAATGTGTCTGGCTGGCAGCAAGATACCACTAATGCAGGGGTTGCCAATGAATCTGACTGGCAATCAGTCCATATGGTCAATGCTTCGTCCACTCTCTGTGCATAGCAGTATTATCCCAGTGCTGGGGCATCTATTAGAGGAGTGAAGGGATTTGTGAAAGAATGCTGAAATCTGTATGAGGACCCATGGGCACCATTTGCTAGCGTGCACAAGGTCACAATTGCATCCTGGTTCGGGCAAAGCCTGGTATCCATGTCACTGATTAACAAATATTTTTGAAATGGCCTTGGTAATTCCGTCGACAACAGCTATAGCTCGATGCATATACTCGTGAACAACCTCCGGTAATTGGATCCGTATAGGCCATACTTACAATGGTTCAAAGGTCAAGTTGAGGATGGCGTGAGTGCTTTGCCTTTCTTCTACTGCAATATTCTAGACTCCATCTGATACCTTCTTCAACAGATAGTATACAAAGAGGGTTTTGTTTATGCTCGGCAACGTGAACGCGATTTCCATAGGCAATGAGTATATTCGGAAATGCATACAGCCGACTGGTGGTAGGACATTGGCGTAGTGTGCCAATATGTTATGCTCCCCTTATGCCAAATATGCAGGCTAACTGATAACAGGAAACACTGCTCTCTGGCACACCTGTGGTTCCAATTGTTGGGATGTCAGATCAGACATACCTCCGGAACCTTTGGAGTAACCAGACGGCATGGCCTGTGTATATTCCAATTGGAAATATTCCATCGACTAAGCGTAACAGACCTGCAATGATGGCAGTTCTCCTTCATGCGTTATTGCCTGTCCCATCCCAGTTCTCACAGTCCTCTTCCGTAGTCACACACTAGAGCCAAATCCACGGTGACACACTACAAGACGTATTCGAGCTCCTCCTCGAGCCCTTACAAGAGGCCAGGCTTCATGGTGTCTCAATTGACTGTGCCGATGGGAAAATTCAGAGATGCTGCTCCATATTAGCGTCCTGGATTGCCAACCATATAGAAAACGTTGCGCTGCTTGGCGTAAAATCCACTGTCTGTCCTAAATGTAAGATACCTCCAGATATATTAGGATCCAACACACAAGAAAGGTATCAAGCCAGAGATTATGCCAGATACGAGTACCTAGAGGAAGGAATTCTGAATGTGGTACAGGAGTCCATGTCAGGCGATGTGGACATTACATTTAATGCTCCTGGTATCAAGATTGGTCGTAATGTTTTCCATAGACTTCCGCATATTTCCGGTGAGGATTTACTGGGTTCAGTAGGATAGGACACGAGGACCAGATTGAAGACAGATGGCGACGTTCGAATGATAATGATGCTGGGCGGCAGATCCTCCACAACTACAAGCGATACAATGCGATCCGAATAAGACTTTTGAACCTAGGTTCTTTGCCAAGATCCGTAGATGATCTCCCAACAGACACTGATGATCTTTTAGACAAAACCAGTACTAAATCTCCACCACTCTCAAATTGTTGGGTACGGCAGAGGCGCCAGCCTGATATCGCTGATGTTGGATATTTTTGCAAGGTCGTGGCAATTTCAACCATGACAATGTGAATCAAATTGCTGGGATATAGCCGCCAGAGCAGGCCAATCAAGTGCCGTCTTCCTAAAGATCTGGAAATACTTCAATGCCTCTCTGTGGAACTACTAACTCAACTGGAAAGCCCGATTCTCGCATTCCAGAAAACAGAGCTTTACGACATCCATCGGGCACGATGTATGGTCAACGAGCGTTTCCGAAGTCATGCTGGTTGCCATGATTGGGTTTGGGTACAGGCTGGTACGGATGAAATGTATGGCACACTAAGAGACTGGCTACCTGGGAAACTGGTCTCGCTGTTCAAGCTCTGTGACTACTGGCACCAAGCTACAGTCTACCTACTGGCTAGTGTTGTGATGTTGAGTGTACTTAACTCTGAACGTCTATCAGAGTTACACAATCTTGTCGCAGTGCAGCAGCAAGAAAGGTCGAATAGGTGAAGAATTACGATAGTCGAAATTGGCTCAATTGTGTGCCTAGCCCACCTAATCCTCCAGGACGAGAGGAGATAACTCGTCAAGTGTCGGATCAATTCAAGAACATTCACTGAGATATATTGATGCGGTATGATATCAAACTATGGCCCCTCGATGAACTCTCGAAGCTCGGTATCATGGGTTATATCTCATCTGCAGCGCTGTTTCGGGCGCGTAAAAGAAAATTAGATTTGGCCTAGTACCATTGCTGAAACATCGGGCAATAGTGCTAAGCCAAATCTCGTATTATTTCATATGTGGCTAGTATGAAGAGAATACTGATGGTGAGGCACTGGGAGTGGGAAGGGTTGATAGATGATGAGCTAGAAATCATAGAATAGTAATAATTAAAAGAATAAAGGATGAAGCCATCGTGACAATTAGTGAGCCTATGATATCAAGAAGAGTGCCTGCGCTGTCTGATGTCCGCCTGCCCATGATGGCAAAAGAATACAAGATGGTATAAGGGACCCATGCTGGATAACTGTCCGATACAAGGGAGAAATGAGAGGAAGAGCCTCAATAGTTGTTAACACTCAGAGCACTAGTGGTGACAGGAGAAACGTAACAGTACATTAAGATGAGTAGCCGACATTTGCGAGATCTAGTGCTGCTCGGGAGAGGGGAGGAGGCGCGGCAATGGCCAGGATGTGGGGAGGGCGAGAGGTCAATAGCAGTATAGGAGAAGAAAGGTGACTAGTGAGAGGTGCACAGGACGTGATTCAGATGTCGAGGTGTGCGGAAGACGTGCAGGACATGATTCAGATGTCAGAGTGTGTCCAAGTTGTACAGGATGCACAGGACGTCTCAGCCATTGCAGGGCAGGTCCTGACTCACTGGATGTAGGGGAGGCAAGGGTTACACGGCTGTCATTAGGACGCCAGATAGGCTCGGCCGATGTACTATGATCTTTTGCTGATGCATTCCAGGAGGCAGCAGGCGAAGAGTATTATACTCCACCTACATAAATTGAAAAGGGGACAGGTAGAGAAGCTGCTGCTGCATCCTCCTCAGGTATACAGGGAGGTGATCCAGGAAATACTAGCGACGATAATAGCAATGATGTTGAGAGATGAAGATAGAGAAGAAGTCCTAGCCAAGACAGGTGAGGAGAGACAACAGAACAGTCGGGTATGGCAGTAACACTTGCCAATACGATGGCACTTGATGTGAAGTGACCATCAGAGCCACCCCCATCCATGGAGGATAACCCCGGGTAAAACATATAGGTCTGGATTATCCAGCGCATGGACTATTGCGAAAGAAACCAGCGGATCTAAGACAATATACAGGAACAAGTTATATACACACACAGCCATACAAAAGTAGACATAGTCCTTCCTTATACTATTTGGTATAGGAAGACTGTGGACAGATTTCTAGGTAAATCCCAGCAGCCAGAGTTGGCTACCTGGACTCCCTTTGAACACGATATGAGCAAACAATTTACCACCATGGAAATCGAAAGATTAGGGCTATGAGTAAGGAAGTTCATCTAATATTAAGGTAGTATTGAGCGATACCTCAGGGTCATATACAATCACAATATTAGAGCACGCATGACTGGGGAATTCTGGAGGGAGAGAGTCAAAAACAAACTTCTGAAACATATTGTCCGCCAGTTATCTGCCTAGCAATATACCACAGATGAAGAATAGAAAAAAGCTCTTAGGCTGCATGGTCAGTCAGAAGAAGGACTTCTTGCTAGGAAAAAGTTGGTAAGAAACCAAGCACCTAAGCTAAAGGTAGTCCAGGGGGTCAAAAGAGAAGACTGATGGGACTCTAAACCAAAGTGACAAAGCAAAAATGAACCTTATGTGAAGGGAGGTGGAGCCCCACCACAAAAGCAGAAAAGAGACAATTAGCCAGAAAAGCCAAGAAAGAAGTTAGAAGGTGTCGCAAAGACAACACAGGCAAACTTCAACCTGGCCCGTACTGGTATCACGTAGAGCGTGATAGATACTGGGAGGTCAGGCAGATATTGTACCCATTGTGGAAAGAAAAACCACACCTATTGAATGTGTTAGTGAGATGCCCATGTATTGGCAGCAGTGGTCAGTTCAAGACTCATAAAAATGGGGATTCGATGTGCAGTATCAACTATCCAAAAGCCTAAATTGGCATACAGGGTCGCATCTATACAGCAACCAGCCAGAATGAATAGGATACAGGAGCTGGTAGACGACGAAGAACTGACCTCGGTCAGTTCATTGGCACCACTTGCGATGGCATGTGGGTATTCCATGTCCATAAAGAACTGAAATCGCAATGGGAACCCCCATTAACTGGGGAGGACTGGGTAATGACCGCGACAGGGATCGCGTAGTCAGTGTACAACAACGGGAGTCAAAACCCTAAATGATCAAAAGGGGTACAAAGAAAGTCCTTCGTTTCAGGATTAACGCAGGTAGGCTCCAAGTAAAGGGACCCCATGAGGGACTTGAAAGCTCAAACACAAGAATCAATATATGGAGAGTCTTGATTGAAAGAGAGGATAGTTGACATGTCCACATGGTGGAGGCACTAGCAGTATAAAGTTCATTCGGTGGCCTGGTAGCTACCTGCTACCACTGTATAAGCAAGTAATTGTACCACTGAAGTCGGGACATAGCAATACAAGATCTAACTGGCACCGAACACATGACAGGAGGAAAGCTGATATGGGCCATTCCACCTACCACATGAGTCGGAGTCGTATTATACGTGCGTTGTAACCAGTACAGGTTACTGGTTTCTGATTTTCAGGTATCGGTTGATACTACTTGTGTTTTGAATTTGTTTCAGGAAATGAGGTGTGCCTCTAGCCTGATAGTAGAGTGTTTGATACTGTATATGGTTTATGTCTGGTTTCGAGTATCGGTTTGATAGTCTATATGTTTTATATTTGGTTTCGAGTAACAGTGTGATACTTTATATGTTTTATATTTGGTTTCAAGGCTAACGTTTTGGAGTCTTCTTTGTTATGAGAGTAAGGCTCCAGGTAGTCTAAGAAAGTGTATTTAAGAACCACTATTCTTCACATTAGAAGAGGGAGACATCAGCAGACAGAGTTTTCAATATACTTGGTTAAACCGTTACTCTCTTCATTTCGCTTCAAGAATCCTTAGTTTGAGACCTGCCAGTCATCTCAGAGACTTCAGTAGTTGTGATACCGTGAGAGGTCTATTTAACAACCTGGGCTAAAGCCTCAAGATCTTGATTCGCTGATTACCACCTTGGTACAGAACAATGCCTGTTAATCCTACGATTACCGTATCTCCCGAGAGGCGGTTACATTATTTTAACTTCACCAAGTTATCATGATAGAAGGCCTTCCAAGATCAAGAAAGGACAAGGCCCTTGAGACAGGTTCCCAGCGGCGTACAGGAGATTTCAAAGGACGATTCATGAAGACCCCAGCTGAAGAACAAGCGGCAAGTGATGCATCTGCTCAGCAGTTAGCCAGAGATGCTACTGAACAATCAGTGGGAGAATCATCACAACATCCTATAGAACTGCCAACTACTACCCACGGAGGGTATCCTGATTCCCCGAGAATGCCTACAGGTACACGGATACTGCCAGCACCACCAAACAATGATCCAGATAGTTCTGCTAGCAACGAAGGATCCGATGATATAGCTTCAGAAGCAGGTCCAGTGGGACAAGAAATCCCAGGACCAGTGATTCCAAGACCTCCAACTCCAAGACCTAACCCAGTCATTACGGCTAAACTCATTATCAAGGTATCTTCATATAGTAAGTTTACAGATAAAGGAGACGATCTCAAACCAGAAGCACTTGATAGATGGTATAACTCAGTACAGTTATACCTATACCTAAATGGACTATGGACTAGCAAGGCCAGAAGGGGAAACTATTGGATCCTCTATACTGAAGGGTGAACTCAAGAAGCAGCTTTCCAAGCAGCTGTGTATTTCAGTGAAGATATGATCAGAGAAGACCTTGTTCGATTCCTACATGAATGATTCTAATCTTCAAAACAGAAAAATAATACCTGTCGCAAGTTCTGTGAAATCACACAAGTGTAGAATGGTAAGATACAGAGAATATCAACCGTAGCAACTGATCTATTAATGTTCCAGTCATGCCTACCTGCAAACACCATGAGCGATTATGCCTTCATTCAACAGTTCTTTAAGAACATGCACTCTAGACTATATCCTGAAGCAGAATTACAGTATGCAGAAACAGATACTGTTATAGAAGTTATACAAAATAGGGAGAGCATAGATCCTATCCTAAAATGCGCAGGTGCTTATAGGATGGAAAGGTTTGAAAAATGGGCAAAAGAATTCACTTCCAAGCCAGAAGGACGGAAGGAAAACCAGAAGACGAACAACAAGCCCCATGCCAAAGTTAAGCAAGCAAAGGTGAAAGGTCTTCACTATACCTGCGGAGGTAAAGGACATCTAGCCCGAGACTGTTCCAGCAAAGATAACAAAGGCAAGGGCAAGACTAAGATGAAGAAAGAAGTTACTACCAACAGAGTAGAACAGGAACAACTAATGGAAGAAGTGTTTATCAATGGTATGGAAGTAGAGGAAGAAGAGAAAGACATACTCACAATAGCTGCTAGACCAACAAATGTCAAACCTCATGACGCCCGCAAAGGAATGATGCACATCAATGGTAAGAAAGCAAGAGTACTGTTTGATACCGGATCAATTGGAGTAAACCTGATTCGTACCACCTTTGTGACTACACACAGAATTCCATGTCAGGAATTCAGGATACCGATCAGAATACACCTAGCTATAAAAGGATCACGATCTGAAGGTCATAAAGAATATTCAGTGAACATATCAGCAGGAAAGCTGAGAGTACCAGGAACCAAGAGGTTGGTTGGCAATCTAGCAAAATACGATGTACGAACAGGAATAACTTTCTCAGAACAACACCAAGCTCAGATCGAATGTGGCAAATTAGCTATCCTGTTCCTCAAACAGAATGTTCGAATTATTTGCATACCCACTAGAGGCATGATTCGAGTAGCAGTAATTAGCACTGAAGATGTCATGGATCACCACGCGGAAGTATTTCCCCCAGAAATACTGGAAGAATTACTACCTTCGAGGAAGATCAATCATAAGATAGTTCTACAACCAGGAAAAGAGCAGCGCTCATTATCCACCTACTCAATTCTGGAATGATGGGCAACAGACATGTGCATATGGCTAAGAGAAAATGAGAAAGCCTGAATCATCGAATGACAAGCAGTTTCATTGGCACCGCCCATGTTTGCACAAGAGAAAAAGAACAAGAAACGAATGAGGCCATTAGTGGACCTCACGGCCAGCAATGAGATTACAATTAAAGATGTTGACACCGTTCCCAACCAAATGATTATCCTGAATGCCCTAGCAAGTGCAAGATACCGCAGCAAAATTGATCTTAGTGATGCCTATTTACAAACAAGAGTGAAACCAGAGGATGTGAGTAAGAATGCGTCCAAAACACCATTTGGATGTTTCGTCAGCAAGGTTATGCTACAAGCAGATAGGAATACTCCAGGGACCTTCATGCTCATAATGTCCGATTTATTCGCCCACTACTCAGGACATTTCATGTCGGTCTATATTGATGATAGACTCACCTTTGCTGATACGGAGTCTGAACATTTGAAACACATATCCCTGATTTGCGACAAGCTAAAGGAGGCTCGATTCTACGCAACCAGCAAGAAATCAGAATTCTTTGCCTCTAGTATCAAAGTATTAGGCGATGTTATCAATATCAAAAGACTCTCACCAGCACCGGAAAAGATAGCGAAGATTGAAGAATGGACAATGCCGCGGAACAAGAAATAATTACAGGAATTTCTAGGAATAGTCAACTACATCAGTCAGTTCTTGCCACACATGGCAACTATTACATCACCCCTAACGGAACTCACCAGAGCTGCCAAATTTGTATGGAATGCCACCCAAGACGAATTTATGGACAATGGTAAGCGAAGTATTTCAAAACATGGAGTTCCAAAACCACTACAATATGATTCGTGACTTCCAATATGGCTAGTAACTAATGCATCCAATACAGGAATAGGAGCATGGATAGGACAAGAAGAAACTCCCGAGAATGCCAGACCAGATTCACTTCATAGGAGTAAATTCTCTACCGCCCAAATGAATTATGGCACAACCGACAAGGAATCACTAGGGATAGTGGATGACGTGACAGCATTCCCCCACATACTTGCAGGAAGCAAGTTTGCTATTGGTCCAGATTATCTACCTCTGACCTATCTCATAACAAGCAGAAAGCCAACTAAAAAACAGCTGCGATAGAGAGAGTTCATTGGGAAATACGACACTAAAATATAGTATAGGCCATGGAAGTGGAACTATTTAGCAGATGCGTTACCCCATCTTCATGATGAAAATGATGGCTACCCACATGCTGCAAATGATCCCATGCAAGAAGACGATTCAACTACTTCATCTCCTATTTCATCCTTTCATTCTTGTGCAGAACCTACTATCGAGCACGAAATGTCACGATTCGATGCCTGCACAGTTGAGTACATCTATGCTCCTTCAGAATGGAGAAGCGAGTACAGCTTGGAGCAAGCACACCTAGACGCAAACGATTACTGAAATAGTGAACCTCTAAATGATGGGGGAGATCATCGAAGCTATTCCAGCGAAGAGAGCGAGGAGGAACTTGAACATGCATCCGTGCATTGGAAATTCAGCCACATATCTTTCTGCCCTGACCATGAGGAATGGAAACCTAAGACTAAGATCTACGCTGGTTCCCCTTGCAGCAGCCTGTCTGTTATCGAAACTCCACCTAATACCAACGATGATCACAGCGATTGAGATACCCATTCACCACACCTCCACCTCAGTATCCGAGACATCAAGGAGTGCATCAAAAAGGCATTAGGATGTGGCTCTCCAGACACTAAAAGTTACCATCCTGAGTACCCTGAGCATTCCCAAAACGAGCCCCTCTATGGAGGACCTCTCACATACCTCAATGAGGTTCCAATTGCGGAACTACCCTCTCTACCCCATGAGAAACGTAAGCTGTACACAGTTTATGAGATGCCTGATAAGGAGGAGGTGGTAACAGTATTAGAAAGCGTGGTATATGAAAGGGATATCATTCAAGGAGTGGATGATATGAAAAATATTTGGAGGAAACAGATGATCAAAGGATATAGAAGCGATCCCATCTATTATCTAGTGAAGGACTCCAACCACACCTCACGAAATAGAGTGATGCAATATTATAACATACATAATGGTCTACTCTATGTCACTATAATAGGAGGAGAAGATTGCCTTTATATTCCAAAGTGACAGGGAGTGAATGGAGAAACACTAAGAGAATGGATGATAGTGGAAATACATAATAAAGGACACCATAGTGATGGTCGAAACCTCCGGTATGTAATGGAATACATCTACTGGCCAGAGGTGAGGAAGGACTTCAAAGCCTATGTCCAGTAATGTGACATATACTAACTGAATAGGGAAAGGACTACATTACCTACTGGCAACACCCTTACGCTCACTTTTCCTTCTGAGATATTTTCGAGCTAAGCTATCGATTTTATGGGTCATTTCACTAAGATGAAAGGACATGATTCAGTATTGGTGGTAGTGGATAGAGCGGTTGGTTTCACCTGGCTGATACCAATATCAGGGAACGCTACGGCGATTTCAACAATCGAATTACTCCGGCACCATATCTTTGCCTCTCATAGAACATCTCTGTCAATTGTTAGTGATGGTGACTCCCCGTTCACCTCCTGGTTTTGGAAACAAACATTGAAGACGATGGGAGTTGAATATATTCTGGGGACGCCTGTCCACCACCAGGCCAATGGACAAGTGGAAAGAAAGATTCGAGAACTGAGAACAGCGCTAAGGAATGTTGTTAACACTTGCCAGATCAACTGGCTTACCTCCCTCCCTGAAGTGACCGCTTACTCCAATGCAGGTCACTCTAATACTAGTGCAATATCCTCATATATAGCTGTGTATGGACGAGAATACAAACCACTCGATACCTATAAAGTCAACTCTACAACAGTACCCGTATCTGATGATTACTATAATTGACACCCGGAGATCAGAAATGTAGCATACCAAGCATTACGGTTGGCTTGAGTAAGATCTAACAGAGTAGCAGCTAAGAAGTGGAACTCACACCAACCTGTCAAGATTGGAGAAAGGATTATGCTTTTTGGGGACCAGTTTACAATGGAATTTGGCAGATCTCGGAAATTACAACCACACTGGTGAGGCCCTTTTACAGTACTCGAATTCGATGAACATCCACAGAACTATACTGCTAGCATGGATGCGAGGATGTACCAGAGAAAGAAAGGAGTATTCCACACTTCAGTAGTCAAACCTTGAAACTCTAATGACGATTTTGGGTTCCCCGGACGAGCATTTGCGCAGCCAGCACCCATCCTTATCAATGAAGACCATAAATGAGAAGTTCAATCTGTCCTCAATCATAGAGAACGATATGGCAAAGGACAATTCTTGGTTAGTTAGAAAGGTTATCCTGCCAGCGAGACTAGTTGCGAACTGGTAGAGGGGTTGGAACATGTGACAGATTTGGTTCAGGCATGGTGGACAGATAACATGCCTGGAGATGAATTTCCTACGGTATTTTCTGGGTTTATTCCTATGTGTTATTCTCCTACTAAGGATGGGTTTGAGTGCTATTCAGATGTACTCACAGATAATTAAGGTTTTTGGGATCCTTATTTGAATTCTGATTATGATAGCAAAGATTAGGAATATTCTTGTTATGTTTTGAAATAAGGATTTTATTTTGTTTTTGGGGTGTAACTGGTACAGGTTACTGGTTTAGGATTTTCAGGTATCGGTTAATACTATTTGTATCAGGAATTTGTTTCAGGAAAAGAGGTGTCCCTCTAGCCTGACAGTATAGGGTTGGATACTCTATATGTTTTATGTTTCGTTTCGAGTATCGGTTTGATACGTTATATGTTTTATCTTTGGTTTCGAGTATCGGTTTGATACTTGATATGTTTTATATTTGGTTTCAAGGCTCCCAATTTGGATTCTTATATGTTATAAGTGTAAGGCTCCCAGTAGGCTAAGAAAGTGTATTTAAGAACTGCTATTCTTCACATTAGAAGACGCAGACTTCAGCAGACAGAGTTTTCAATATACTTGGTTGAACAATTACTCTCTTAAGTTTGCTTCAAGAATCTTTAGTTTAAGACCTACCAGACATCTTGGAGACTTTAGTAGTTGTGATACAGTAAGAAGTTTATTCAACAACATTGGCTAAAGCCTCAGGACCTTCCTTCGCTAGTTAATACCTTGGTACAGAACAAATCCAATTAATCCTACGAGTACCGCATCTCCGGAGAGGCGGTTACATATGTACTATTTTGCCGTCGGACCAGAGTGTGGGGTCCGGTTGTACCGCTTTGGTGTACAAGGTCCCTTAGAGGTAGCTGGATGGATAACCAAAATCCTAAGAGAAAGGATCAGTGAAAGTAGGAACCCCACATCAGGGGAGTAATGTGGCTAATAACTACCCGAACACCTTCTATAAACCTAGGTTTGGCCTGTTACGAGAAGGCATCTAGCCTGAAAACTGGTCATGTGCAGTTGCGTATTGGTGAAATACTGCTTAGTATGTAGATCCAGATTATTAGGGCTAAAGAGTTACTAGTTTGTCACAGGAGACCTAAATGGTCGAAACTACATTGGCATAGTAACAAATATTTTGTTACCTACACCCACACCAATGATGCCTAAAGGCAAGAACCAACAAAATCTAATCTGCGCTAAGCAAGTAGAATTAGGGACTGTGAAACATAAACCATACCAATGTCCAGAGGTGATCGCTTACCTCCACATACATGATAAGTGATACAAAGTTCAAGTATTGTTAAACTCAGGATTCACCCTGTTCCTCATCAATAAGAACCTAGTCGGAAAGCTTCACAGTGTTATAGTGGAAGGCAAAAATGCAGTTGATATCTTAGGCTTTGATGCATCATTAGCCCCCTCAGTTGGAAAGTGTTATACCCTTCCTATAAACTTGAAAAGAGGAAAAAACCCACACATCTCTGCAGTGTCGTATAAAGTGGCTAAAGCAGGTCACTGTGGAATGATAATTTCCTTTGGTTCGTTGCATAGTGAACACCCAGTATCGCACATAGAAGATGCAGATAACTGGACCTTCTCCACAAAGGGTTGTGAAAAGTATGAGGAAGAAGATGAAGGATTAGCGGATATTTTCGAATATGACAAATCAGTGGCTTGAGAACCTAATGCATATCGTAGTGGACGAATTGCAGTCATCAAAAATACAGAGGAGCTCGAATCATTACTGAAGGAATACTGGCATTAAAAACATTTTTTTGGAGTCCTGACAGCAGAAAAATTAGCCCCAAGAGGAACCTTCGCTAATGAGATCCAGTTCATTCCACGATCAACTACCCTATGGGGACTGATACATCCGGTATTGGAAAAGTAGTTTAAGGCTATACGGGAATACTTAGAAACCATGATCAAACCAGGAAAGATCATCCTAAGTCCATCACTAGCAGTAGGACCAATACTATTCGTAGCAAAGCTATATGGAAGACTGCACCTTGTTGTGGACTATTGAAATCCAAACAAGATCACGATTTTCAACAAACATTTCCTTCCATTGATGGCTGAACTTCGAGACTGAGTAGCTAGCGCAAAGATCTTCACCAAGTTAGCCTGTAAACACAGTTACCACTTGATTAGGATTAAGGAAGGAGATGAATCGAAGATGGTATTCCATACAAGATATAGACACTACAAATATAAGGCCATGACTTTTGGATCAGTTAACACTCTGGCAACTTTCCAACATATGATGAACCAAGTTCTTAAGGAATACCTTGAAGTTGGAGTTGTGTCTTCCCTTGATGATATTCTCATCTATTCAAGCGAAGAGAAGGAACATATCGCAGCTGTTAAAAGGATTTTACAAAGTCTAGCGGACTTTCAATTAGCGTTATCAATAAAGAAATCTACAATCCATGCCACTGAGGTAGAATTCCGTGACTATATGGTCGGAGTGGATGGGGTGTCTATGAGAACCCGAAAGGTGGAATCCATAATGGTTTGGAAAGGACCTGAGTCAGTTAGAGAGGTGGAAGTCTTTATTGGATTCGCTAGCTTCTGCTGACAATTTATAAAAAACCTCTCTGCTATTTGTAAACTAATAACAGAGACATTACAGCGAAATGCGCAGAATTCTAAATGGGAAGTTGAATAGGATACAGCTTTAGAGGAACTAAAGTACTGCCTGTTAGGCATATGGAAATCCGAGACATGTGCACAGACCCACAGTAGGGTAACTGCGCACAGACCGTCAATTTACCGGAGCCAACACTCCCCTGCGGCCCCCTTATGGGGCCCGCACGTCATTAGCGAGATTTCGCGAGTTGCGTCCCATAACTAAAAATGTCACATCAATGAAGCACACTTCATAACACCATGTACGTCGCTGCCGTCCGTCCGACCGTATGCTGTTCGCGGGATATATGAGAGGAGACCTTTGGCGACATCTGAGAAGTGGAACAGAGGAAATCCGTCGGAGGCGCTTTGAGATAGTAGGCTTCAAAGTTAGGCTTGCTAACTACAAGCCGCAGGTCACGGGACGTCTTCGGCGAAAGACTCTAAGAGGATATCCCAGTAGTGGAAGCTATTAGGGGTATACCGAATCCACCCATACCCGTCCGAGATCAGCTGTAGGTTGGTTGGTCCTAGTAATAGGACCCCTCTTTGGAGGCCGGCGGACCAAAGGGAAGCATGCTCAGAATGGAAGACCTAGATAAGGCAGAGACCCTGAAGACGCTGACACGCAGGGCTCAGACTGGCGATTGGCACTAGGTGGCCGGGCATGAGCCTGATCCCTTCACGACCGAAGTGACTACTGGAACGATAGTCAATAAGACTAAGGTAAAATAATAGAGTATGCAGACATCTAAGTTAGAGGCCGCTCTTTGGTATAACAAATAGCCCAGTCATCTAAATGGAGGAATACTATTCCTTGTCCGCGAAAGGGTGTGATAAGTTTCAGGGTCAAACAGTGTTCGCACTTATAAGATTCTGGACGTTTGCGTATTAAAACCAGGGTGGTACTTCGGAGGCATAATAGTTAGAAGTAGTCCACGAACACGCAGACGCGGGATATAAATCTTGAAGTGCCTCCCGAGCTTTACAGACATCATTAAGCAACACAGAAGAGATCTTATCAACGTAAAATTGTTTAACTCATAAATCTTTACTTTACCTTTATGTTATCGAGACTAGCCTTCCTCGACAGATTCTCCGA
Source organism: Tuber brumale (assembly GCA_014065205.1). Classification (NCBI taxonomy): domain Eukaryota; kingdom Fungi; phylum Ascomycota; class Pezizomycetes; order Pezizales; family Tuberaceae; genus Tuber; species Tuber brumale. The sequence continues at coordinate 85,445 of JACCEG010000097.1, read as the reverse complement.
ACAAAGATTTTGGCCTACGTCCCTCATTGATATACTTCAGTTTGACGTCCACCTAACAGTGTATTGATAGTTCTCCTGTTACCAAGGCTCACTATCTGAACTACGAGTTCACTTCAAACTCCACCCTCACCTCAGACTTCGATTCCAAGTTCGAAGCACCTCACTATCCTATCTATATTCAGACTTTCGAAGAAGTCTTCGATAGCGAGTTATTCAAGATCGAAGAAGAATATACGCAGGAACCCTCGTGGTTCACAGTACCTTTCGGGATCCCAACGATGGATCAATTCAATAGCATATATCGTAACTGGCACGGTTCGGATTTTGAGTGGGATTCGGCTGAGTGTGAAAATTTCGTCAACTGGAGCACTCAGTGCTCTTTAAAGATGGAAGAAAAGGAAAAGGAAAACCCCGGCACAGTCATCCGAGGATCAGACTTCCCCTCTGCCTGGGCCTAATACACTTTTATATGTACTATAAGTACATCCTAAACATCGAAAAAAGGAGATTCAGGTTTTGAGCACAGAATCGGACCAACTGAATCCTTTTATACCTACACCTTCCGAGTATCTCAAACGTTGGATACCTTACATACGATTCCTTAAACCTTTCAAATGATATCAAGAACTCTGGTACGAAGTACCAGTAATTACTCATCCAGGGCGACTAGAGCAGCTAGCCTATCTGGAAAGTATTACAATGGCAGAGATACCTCATGACCCGAGGAAAAGAATAACGGTGGGTGAACCTATGGATACCCGACCCGACACCACGGATAAGACGGATGACTCCGCTATTCATAGTCCCTTCCCTTCAAGACCTCAACATCCTACGTTCTGGAGAGGACATATATCCTCTCACCGAACCTCTAGTATCGCAAGCACTCATAGGATATCAATGGCCCCGACACCAATACCTGGAGACCACGCTGCAAACTTGGCCAAATTGGCTGCGCGTCTTGGGATAACGTTGGGTCAGATAAGACAAGACATAGATACCTCGCTTGACCAAGCCAATATCGCATTCAAACATTTGAAGAGAGCCACCCCGGATAATACCTTAAAATTAATTAAGGTTCAACAGCAAATCGCTGACGGACAAGATGTCCCGGATAACGATATTGCAGTCTTGTTGATGTAGCTGGCAGGTGTGGAAAGCGCAGTCAAAGGGATACAAGAAGAGATGATGCGAGAAGTCGCAAAGAAGATTGACGCTCAGGAACGACGTCAATAGGAACATGAAGAGGTAACCACGAGGTTACATGGAACCCTTGGTGAAGAAAGCCAAGCGGCATTAGCCCAAGATCCGGCTGTGGAACAAAGGGTCCTCAGTCCACGAGCGGAATTCATAGAATTCCGCGCCCAATGCACCACGCGTGAGAGGGAGGTCAACCATAGCCTAGGACAGATGCGTTTAGACCAGACTACTCGCCAGGCGGAGATCAGCCGATCTCAGGACCAGCAGCAGCAACAAAACAATGAGACTAACAATATCCTGAAGGTATTGACACAGTGGATAAACAGAATGTTGGCTGCCACACCGAGTCCCGAAGCTGCAAGACCCGCACCCTTACCCACAGTTCAAGAAACTGGCCAACGCAATGGCGCTAAATATTAAGCGACCATCAGAGCCTCCCCCATTCTTTGAAGATAGACCCGCACAAGACATATATGTCTGGATCCTTCAATGCACTGACTATTTCGAACGGAATCTGAGAATCTGAGATGACATCCAGGAACGAGTCATATATGCGCTCAGCCGTACCAAAGGAGACATAGTCTTTCCTTACACTATAGGGTATCGGAAAGCTATGGACGGACTTCAAGGGGAAACCAAGCAACTAGAGCTGGCAACATGGACTCGCTTTGAACATGATATGATCAAGTATTTAGCCCCAGTAGAAGCCGAAAGACTAGCCCTACGAGCAATGAAACTAGGCACTTACGACGGCAGTATCGACCGCTACCTAACAGTTATACACAACCATAACATTCGTGCACGCATGACCGGGCAGTCCTGGAGAGAGGTAGTGGAAGACAAACTTCCATAACAAATTGTCTGCATGTTGTCGGCCCTGCAATATACGACAGACCAGTAATGGGAAGAGGCACTAAGGCTATGCGGACGGTCAGAAGAAGGACTGCTAGCAAGAAAGAAAATTGGATGCGACCAACCGTCCAAACCTAAACTAGTCCAAGAGGTCAAAAGAGAAGACCGACGGGACTCTAAACCGAAGCGACAAAGAGATACTAAACCTTATGTCAAAGGAGGTGGAGCGCCACCACGAAAAAGAAAGCGGGACGATGAACCAGAAAGGCTACGAAAGAAGTTGGGAGGCGCACCGAAGACCACCCACACAAAATCACCCAGGCCCATGCTGGCATCCCGCAGAGTGTGATAGACACTCGGAGGAAAGAAGGAGATTGCACGCGTTGTGGAAAGAAAAACCACACCTATCAGACTTGTTGGGGAGATGCCCATATATCAGCGGCAACAGTCAGCTCAAGTCCGATAAAAATGGGAATACGACGAGCAAGATCGGCGATTGTGAAGCCTAAATTATCTTGCAGAGTCGCTACCGCCCAGAACCCAGCCCGGGTAAATAAAATCTGGGAACTGGTGGATGACGAGGAACTGACCTAGGTCAGTTCATTGGCACCAGCAGGGATGACGATTGGGTATTTAGTGTCCTGATGGAGCTGGAATCGAAATGGGAACCCGCTTTGGCTGGGGTGTATTGGGTACCGACCCCGACGGGGATCGGGTGGTCCGTGTGCAACTACGGGAGTCGAAACTCAAAATGATCAAAGCGGCGCTAACCAAGTCTCGCCTTTCAGGATCAACGCAAGTAGGCTCTAAGTGAAGGGACCCCATGAGGGACTTATGAGCACGAACACAAGAATCAATATATGGAGAGTCTTGATCGAAAGAGAGGATAGTTAACATGCCCAAATGGCCTGGGAGCCAACAGTACGAAGTTCCTCGAGCCACCTAGTGGTTGCCTGCTAGCCGTGTACAAGCAAGTTACTATACCGAAGAAGTTAGGACATAGCAATACAAGATCTACCTGATAACAAATACACGACAGGAGGACAACCGATGCGGGCTGTTCCATTTACCACACGAGTCTGAGTCGTATTATATGTATGTACTATCTTGCCTTCTGGCCAGATTGTGGGATAGGGATATACCGCTTTGGTGCGCAAGGCCCCTCTAAGGGAGCTGGACGGATAACCAAAATCCTAAGGGAAAGGACTCGGTGAAAGCAGGAACCCCACACCCAGGGAGTAAAATGGCTAATAACCGCCCGAAAATATGCTATGAGCCTAGGTCTGGCGTGTCGGGAGAAGGCATCCAGCCGGAAGACTGGTCGTGCGCAATAGCGTATCCGTGAAACGCCGCTTTAGTATGTAAATCCAGATTCTTAGAGCTAAAAAAAGTTACTAGTTTGTCTGCGGAGACCTCAATGGTCGAAACTACGCGGGCATAGTAACAAACATCTTGTTACCTACACTCAACACCAACGATGCCTAAACGAAAGAACCAAGAAAGCCTTATCCGTGCTAAGCCCATGGAGTTAGAAGCTCCAAAGCTTAAGCGATACAACTGTCCGGAGGGGATCGCTTACCTCCATATACACGATAAGCGATATAAAGTCAAAGTCTTGTTAGACTCGGGATCCAACATCTTCTTTATCAACAAGGACCTAGTTGAAGACTTTCGCGTTCCCTCTATAGAACATGACAATGCAGTTGATATCTAGGGCTTTGACGGATCGTCAGCCGCCTCAGGAGGGAAGTGTTACACTCTCCCACTAAAAATGGAAATAGGAAACAATCGACACATCTCTGAAGTGTCGTGTGAAGTGGCTAAAGCAGGTCACTCCGGAATGATAATTCCTTTTGGTTGGTGGCATCATGAACACCCAGTGTCTCACATAGAAGATGCAGAAAATTGGACCTTTTACGCAAAATGTTGTGAAAACTGTGTGGAAGAAGATGAAGGAATAAAGGATATATTTAAATATGACGAATCCATCGCGTGGGACCCTAATGCCTACCGCATCGGTAGAATGGAAGCCATCGAAAATACGGCGGAACTCAAATCATTACCGAAAGAATACGGGAGTTACAAACGTTTGTTTGAAGCCCAAACGGCAGAAAAATTAGCTCCAAGACAGACATTCGATCCTCAAATCGAACTAATTCTATGATCAACTCCCCCTTCGGGACCAATATACCCGTTGTCCAAAAAGCAGGTTAAGGCTTTACGAGAATACTTGGAAACAATGATCAAACAAGGGAAAATTACACGGAGCCAGTCTCCAGCAGGCGCACCTATATTATTCGTACAAAAACCCGATTATAGACTACGTCTAGTTGTGGATTATCGAAATCTGAATAAGATTACTATCCTCAACGAATATCCCCTTCCACTAATGTCCGAACTCAGAGATAGAGAAGCTGGCGCGCAGATCTTCACCAAGTTAGACCTTAAGGACGGCTACCACCTGATTAGGATAAAAGAAGGAGATGAATGGAAAACAGCGTTCCGTACAAGGTATGGACACTAAGCATATAAGGTTATGACTTTGGAATTGGTAAACGCTCTGACAACCTTCCAAGATATGATGAACCAAGTCCTACAGGAATACTTGGACGTCGGAGTCGTGTGTTACCTTGATGATATTCTCATCTGCTCAAAGGATGAAAAGGAACACGTCGAAGCCGTTAAGAAAGTTTTGCAAAGTCGATCGGACTTTCAATTAGCGGTATCGCTAAAGAAAGCGACTTTCCATGCGACGGAGGTGGAATTCCTCGGCTATGTGGTGGCGGTCGATGGGGTGTCTATGAGCACCGGAAAGGTGGAATCCATAATGGTCTGGAAGGCACCTAAGTTGGTTAGAGAAGTACAAGTCTTTATGGTGTTTGCTAACTTCTACCGACCATTTATCAAAAACTTCTCCGCTGTTTGTAAACCAATAACCGCGACATTGGAAGGAAATCCTAAGAATTTTAAGCGGGAAATTGAACAGGACACGGCTTTCGAAGAACTAAAGCACCGATTCACCACAGCCCCCATACTTCACCACTTTTTTCCAGAAAGAGAAACCGTGCTAGAAACAGATGCTAGCGATTTTGCACTCGGCTACATCCTTTCTCAATACTTTGAGAAAAGATTACATCCGGTAGCCTTCCATTCCTGAAAATTAAACTCGGCGAAGCGCAATTATGAGATTCATGATAAAGAACTCCTTGCGATCAGCGAAGCTTTTAAAGAATGGAGATAATACTTGATCGGGACGGAGAAACTGATCACAGTCTTTACCGACCATCAGAACCTACAATACTTCCTCATCTCGAAGGTCTGGAGTGGTCGTCAAATTCGATGGGCCCAGAAGTTGGTAGAATACAATTTCTCCCCTTGTATACTGACCAGGCACAAAGGGCGGAAAGCCTGATGCATTAAGCAGACGGCTGAAGTACCGTCCTGAGGAGGGAGCTATGCATCGCGAACAGAAAATGTTAAATGCAGAAAGTTTCCTGATATCGCTAGTAGCGAGGGTAGGCGATGAGGGAGAAGACTGGGATGGTGAAAAGGATTTGGATCTGGAACCTCAAAGAGGTCCAAAGGAACCCGTCATTAGGGTCAAGAGATTGAGCAAAAAGGCATACTTGCCAACAAAGGGCTCACGAATGGCGGCAGGACATGACCTGTATGCCATAGAAGATGACATTGTCCCTAAATGTGGACTAGCATTGATAAGGACGGGTATCGCTATAGGGCTACCTGAAGGAACTTGCGGAAGAGTCGCCCCAAGAAGTGGATTAGCGTTTCGCAGCGGAATCTCCACTGGTGCAGGATTAACAGATGCAGATTACACCGGCAAACTCAAAGTCATATAATCCAACTATAAGGATGCGCACTGCCAAATAAGAATGGGCGATCGCATAGCTCAACTAGTGGGAGAAAAAGTCGACACCTCAGACATGATGGAAGTAGACGACTTAGTAGACACAGAATAGGGAACCGCAGGATTTGGAAGCAGCGATATAGCGACAAGATCCTTGATCGTCAAAGAACAGGAACCAAGCATCAGCTACCTACAGGCGGTGGCTAAAGACAACGAACATTGGTACGATATTTCAGAAGTACCCGAAAAGGTTCTAATGTCAAATGCTATTATCCTGTAAAAGGGGATGAAGCAGTTCAATCCTGAATTCCTAAACGAGATACAGGCAGCTATTGTGACAGACACAGCTTGGAGGAAACGGAGGGAAGAACTCATTAGGTTACGAGACGAAGGAAAAGACTTTCCCCAAGACTGGACCTTGACCAACGATCTACTATATTATAAGCAAAGACTATTTGTACCAGACAGTCAGGTGCTATATACCAAGATTGCAGAAGCATGTCACAATGCAAAAGTTGCAGGACATTTCGGACAAGAAAGAACTTTGGAAATAATCATGAGAGACTTCTACTGGAACGGACTTGCAGTATGGGTCAACGACTACGCACGATCCTGCGATGAATGCCAACATAACAAATCGCCTAGACACGCTAAGTATGGATTATTACAATCATTGCAAATACGCTGCGCAGCATGGGCGTCCATCTCAGTGGACTTCATCACACAACTACCAGAGTCGCAAGGATGCACTCAGATAATCGTAGTGGTTGATCGATTCACGAAGATGGCACATTTCATCGGACTTCAGACATCGGCTACGGCCAAGGATGTCGCAAACGCATTCCTGAAAGAAGTATGGAGGCTGCATAGCCTACCCACCGAAATCGTCACGGACATGGACTCAAAGTTTGCCAGAGAATTTTGGGAATCCCTTTGCAAGGCGCTAGAAATTAAGCGAAGAATGTCAACGGCATACCACCCTCAGAGTGACGGACAAACTGAACGTACCAACTAAGTGCTGCAAGGTTACCTTCGAAGTTTTGTCAATTACGATCAGGATGATTGGTATCAGCTGCTACCGCTAGCTGAACATGCCTATGAAAACTCCGCAACCAATGCTCACGGGATGTCACCATTCTATGCCCACTACGGTTTCCATCCACAGATAGAGTGGATGAAGGCCCACGAAGCTCAAAATCCAGGAGCGGCACATTATGCAAACTGGATTAAGAGGATACATGAACAAGCGAGATGGTCGGTAGAAAGAAAACATGAAGGAATGTCGAAATATTATGACCGAAAAGCTGGACAATAGCCGGACTTCAAGATTGGGGACAAAGCAATGTTGAACGCAAAAAACATTTGCACCCGACGGAAATCCAAGAAGCTAAGTCCAAAGCTATACGGCCCATTCCAAATTATGGAAAAGCGAGGATGCAGGGCGTTTAAGCTCAACATATCCGACCGATGGAACATCCATCGCGTATTCCATGTCACACAATTGTAACCCTACCGCGAGTCAGTTCGTGACAACCGCCAACAACCCCGTAGAGAGCCAAAGGACATTGATGGCGATCTACAATGAGAGGTTGAAAAAAGTGGTAAGTAGCGAGATTCGGTCTTACAGGAAACGAGTACGCGGCCGCTATCAAGAGAAGCGGGAACTGTGGTACTTTGTTAAATGGCAAGGGTGTTCAGAAGACGAGAACACTATTGAACCTGCTACCGGTATGGAAAATGCACAGGAAGTTGTGAAGAATTTTCATAATGAAAATCCGGACATGCCAGGAATGGCAGAAGTAAGATAGTGAGGAAAAGGGTTTCCTACCGTGGCCAAGTAAATGCGCGAGGTTTTTTACCCTAACCACACTGAGTCTTAAATTGTATTTAGAAGAAATTATAAATGGTTAAAAGGCATTCGAGGCGAAGCCTGGTAGGAGTGAGCTCATGTTAGGCATATGGAAATCCGAGGCTGTGCACAGACCCATGGTAGGGTAACTGCGCACAAACCGTCAATTTACCAGAGCCAACACCCCGCTCCGGCCCCCTTATGGGGCCCACACGTCATTAGCGAGATTTCGAGAGTTGAGTCCCATAACTAAAAATGTCACATCAAGGAAGCCCACTTCATAACACCATATACATCGCCGCCGTCCCTCCGGCCATATGCTGTTCACAGGATATATGAGAGGAGACCTTTGGCGACGTCTGAGAAGTGGAACGGAGGAAATCCGTCGCAGGCACTTTGAGATAGTAGGCTTCAAGGTTAGGCTTCCTAACTATGGGCCAAAGGTGACGGGACGTCTTCGGCGAAAGACTCTAAGAGGATATCCCGGTAGTGGAAGCTATTAGGGGTATACCGAATCCACCCATACCCTTCTGAGATCAGCTGTAGGTTGGTTGGTCCTAGTAATAGGACCCCTCCATGGAGGCCCGTAGACCAAGGGGAAGCATGCTCAGAATGGAAGACCTAGATAAGGCGGAGACCCTTAAGATTCTGACACGTTGGGCGCGGACTTGCCATTGGCACTAGGTGGCCAGGCATGAGCCTGATCCCTTCATGACTGCAGAGACTACTGGAACGATAGTCAATAAGACTAAAGTAAAATAATAGTCTATGCGGATATCTAAGTTAGAGGCCTCTGTTTGGTATAACAAATAGCCCAGTCATCTAAACGGAGGAATACTATTCCGTCTCCGCGAAAGGGTGTGATAAGTATCCTGGTCAACCTGTGTTCACACTTATAAGATTCTGGACGTTTGCGTACTAAAACCAGGGTGGTACTTTGGAGGCATAGTAGTTAGAAGTTGTACGCGAACACTCAGATGTGGGATATAAATATCGAAGTACCTCCCGCGCTTTACAGACATCATCAAGCAACGGAGAAGAGATCTTGCCAATATAAAATTGTTTATCTCATAAATCTTTACCTTACCTTTACGTTATCGAGACGAGCCTTTCTTGCCAGATTCTCTGAACAAAGATTTTGGCCTATGTCACTCAGTAATATACTTGAGTTTGGCGTCCGCCTAATGCTACCTCACCACAGTCCCCATACTTGTCACGAATGTGGCTTAGCAAGGAAAGGTTTTCACATGACTCGTAGTTATGAGTCATAGGTATGTTATGTTGCGCACATGGCCTCATTTAGAGGTCATGGGTTTCGCGCATGTGACCACTTCGGTCATATGATATGGTTAGGATGATGTGTTATGTTTCGCACATGACCTCATTTAGAGGTCATGGGTTTCGCGCATGTGACCACTTCGGTCATATGACCAGTTATCATGTTTTAGGTATGACTCACAGTTGTGAGCCATATGTGGCGCGTGACTTGAAAGATGAGTCACGAGGGCGTGAAGGGCTACTATATAAGGAGGACTTTAGGTCCGAGTAGATAGACTCTTCATGCTTCGTTCTAAGTTATTTCCTTACTTATTACTTTATGCTTTTACGAATATAAAACCTTTACGCTCTTTACGAACACCGACCTACGGGAAGAAGGACTCTGGTACAAAGTCGAGTTGAAGAAAGAGTACGATAGGCGATAAGGACTAGAGACACGAGAGTCTCTCCCACCTTATCATAGGCAACGGCCTAAGAACTATTGTCGAGAGAGAAAGAGAGAAGTATCGTCCACCCGTCGCTGAGAACTGATACCGGTTAGGGATCGTAACATTACAAAGCGTCACTTATAGTGACGCTTGGACGATATCAAGACGGATTACACCTTCGAGGATCAGGCTTTGGAACTACCCCAGGTAGCAGAAGAACTACAAAGAACAGTTTCGCAACTCGGACGAACACCAAGTCCAACGACACCCGAAGAACAATCAACGTACGCAGAGTCAAGCTCTGAAGAAGAAGACAAAAGAATGGAAGGACCGGGACCCACCGACGGAGAAGGGGCAGGACCGGCACCAGGCCCGGCTCCGGAAGCAACACCCGAATTGAGCCGAGAACAAATGGGGCAGCTCCTTGCACTATTAGGACAACATCGACCTAAGGTCAAACAACCGGAGACCTATGCGGGAGACAGACACAAACTTCGGAGCTGGATGGCGGAACTAACAATCTACTTTCGAGCTACGGGATGGCAAGAAGGACACGACGCGGAAAAAATCGTTTACGTTTCCAGTCTCCTACGAGGAGATGCAAGCAAATGGCTCACGCCATATACGTAAGGCAATAAGCCAACGGAATGGAGAAGCTGGGAAGATTTCCAGGAAGCAGTCAATCAACAGTTCGGGGAGGTGGACCCCAGGGGAGCAGCCAGGATTCAGATAATGAACCTGGAACAAGGATCTCGATCCATGACCGAGTACTGGAATGAGTTCCGACTCCATCAAACCGACGCAATGTTGGACGACCCAACGGCGTCGCAGTACTTATACTCGGGCATGTTGGAAAGACTGCAGACGCAATTCGAACACTTCGATGCCGATACGACTACAGTTGACGAATTAGCAGCATGGGCCATCAAGAAAGAAACGAGACTAGCTATCCTGAAAAACCTGAAAAAGAGGAAAACAAAAGAGGTTTCTACTCCAAGGAATACGGACGGAACATTCAGACCGGCACCTCAGACCTACGAAGGAAACTTCAGACCTACGATTAGCCGAGAGGTGGAGATGAACAAAGCACAGGCCAGGAAACCCCTCAATTTATCCAACGAGGAATACAGGAAACGCAGGGACCAGAATCTATGCCTGAGATGCGGCGAGAAAGGACACCAAATCAGAGAGTGCCGAAATAGAGCGTACAATGGACAAAAGAAGATGACGCCAGCCCAAGGCAACAACTGGGTCAGGCAACAGAAACGGACCAACTGGAGAGAGATGACCACGGAGGAGGAT
>JACCEG010000097.1:0-69113 GCA_014065205.1 Tuber brumale | reverse complement strand
GCGTGAAGGGCTACTATATAAGGAGGACTTTAGGTCCGAGTAGATAGACTCTTCACGCTTCGTTCTAAGTTATTTCCTTACTTATTACTTTATGCTTTTACGAATATAAAACTTTTACGCTCTTTACGAACACCTACCTACGGGAAGAAGGACTCTGGTGCAGAGTCGAGTTGAAGAAAGAGTACGATAGGTGATAAGGACTAGAGACACGTGAGTCTCTCCCACCTTATCGTAGGCAACGGCCTAAGAACTATCGTCGAGAGAGACAGAGAGAAGTATCGTCCACCCGTCGCTGAGAACTGATACCGGTTAGGGATCGTAACAATACTCCACCCCTCTTTCCCAAGAAGAGAAACCGTGGTACAAACCAACGATAGCGATTTCGCACTCGGTTGCATCCTTTACAAATTCTTTGAGAAAAGACTACATCCAGTAGCATTCCATTCCAGAAAGTTTAACTCCGTGGAGTACAATTATGGAATTAACGATACAGAACTTCTGACGATCTATGAAGCATTCAATGAATGCAGATACTAGCTGATTGGAATAGAGAAACTGATTACAGTCTTTACCGACCATCAAAACCTACTATACTTCCTAATCTCGAAATCCTGGACTGGCCATCCAATTCGATGGGCTCAGAAGTTGATAGTATACAATTTTCGCATGGTATACTGACTAGAGGCAAAGGGCCGAAAGCCTGACATGTTAAGCAGACAGCCAAAGTACCATCCTGAAGAGGGAGCTAGATATTACGAATGGAAATGTTTAAAACCAGAAGGTTTCCTTGTAATACTTGTAGTAAGGTTAGGCGATGAAGGAGAAGGCTGGGAGGGAGACAAGGATTTGGATTTGAAACCTCGAAGAGGTGGAAAGGAACCCATTATTAGGATTAAGAGATTGAGCAAAAAGGCATACTTGACAAGAAAAGTCTCGAGAATGGTGGTAGGACATGACCTGTATACCATAGAAGACGATATTGTTCCCAAAGAAGGCCTAGCATTGATAAGGACAGGAATGGCTGTAGGGTCACCCAAAGGAACTTATGGAGAAGTCCCTTCCAGAAGCAGATTAGCAGTTCAAAGTAGAAACTCCACTGGAGCAGGCGTAATCATTGCTGATTATACAGGCAAACTGAAGGTCGTACTATTCAACCAAAATAATATGGACAGCCAGATAAAAATGGGAGATCGCATAGCCCAACTGGTGGTGGAAAAAGTAAATACCTGTAACATGATAGAAGTAGATGACTTGGAAGACAGAGAATGAGGAACCACAGGATTCTGAAGTACTGATATAGCGATAAGATCCTTGCTAGTCAAACAACAGGAACCTAGTATCAGTCACCTGCAGGCATCGCCTCAAGACAATGAACACTCGTACGCCATTTCAGAAGTTCTGGAGAAAGTTCTGATATCAAAGGTGATAATCCTGCAAAGGTGTATAAAGCAGTTTAATCCTGAATTCTTGAATGCGATACAGGTGGCTCTCCGGACAGATGCAGTTTAGAGGCAACAGAGAGAAGAACTTATTACGTTATGAGATGAAGGAAAGGATTTACCCAAGGATTGGACCTTGACCGACAATCTACTTTATGTTAAGAAGAGACTATTTCTATCAAATAGTCAGGTGCTATATAGCAAGATAGCCGAAGGATGTCATGATGCAAAGGTTGCTGGGCATTTCAGACAATAAAAAACATGGGAAATCATTATGCAAAACTTCTACAGGAAAGGCCTTTTGGAATAGGTCAATGATTACGTACGATCATGCGATGAATGCCAACACAATAAATTGCTTAGACATACTAAGTATTGATTATTGCAATCACTGTAAATACCTTACACAGTACAGGAGTTTATCTCTATGAACTGTATCATACAGCTACCAGAGTCACAAGGATTCACTCAGATAATTGTAGTCATGGATCGATTCACAGAGATGGCATATTTTATCAGACAACAGATGATGGCTATGGCCAAAGATGTTGCAAACACGTTTCAGAGTAGTGTATGAAGGCTGCATGGCCTGACAACAGAAATCGTCTTGGATACAGACTCAAAGTTCGCAGGAGAATTGTGGGAATGACTCTCCAAAGCTGTGGAAATTAAGCGAAAAATGTCAACAGCATACCACCCTCCCACTAATGGACAAACAGACTGAACCCACCAAGCGCTAGAAGGTTACCTGCGAAGTTTTGTCAACTATGATCTGGATGACTGGTATCAGCTACTACGGCTAGCTGAATATACCTATAACAACACCATAACTAACACTCATAGGATGTCACTATTCTATGCAAACTACGGATTCTATCTACAAACAGAGTTGATAAAGGAGGGTGAAGTTCAAAATCCAGGAGCAACACTCGATGGGAACTGGATTAAGATGATACTTGAACAACCATGATGGTCACTAGGAAAAACAAGGGAAGGAATGTCAAAATACTATGACCGGAAAGCTCAACAACTGCCAGACTTCAAGAACCTTGACAAAGTAACGTTGAAAGGAAACAACATTCGCACCGGATGGAAATCAAAGAAGTTAAGTCCAAAACCATACGGTCTCTTCCAAATCATAGAAAAGTGCCGATCATGAGTATTCAAGCTCCATATATCCGATCGATGGAACACTCACCCCATATTCTATATTGAACTATTGGAATCCTATCGCGAATCAGTTCTTGGCAATCGCCAACAACCCCCTAGAGAACTGGTGGACATGCATGGTGATCTACAATGGGAGGTTGAAAAAATTGTGAGAAGCGAGATTCACCCTTATAGGAAACCGATAACGGGTGTATGGCTACTATCAAGAGACGTGGGAACTATGGTACTTCAGAAAATGGCAAGAGTGTTCAGCAGATGAGAACAGATGACAGCCCGCCACCTGTATGCAAAATGCGGAGGGAGTTGGAGAAAGTTTTCTTGATGAAAATCCGGACATGCCAGAAAGGGCAGAAGTAAGGTAGTGAGGAAAACGTTTTCCTGCAGTGACCAAGTAAATATGGGATGTTTTTAACCCGGACCACAGTCAACCTTAAAATGTATTTAGAAAGTTTATATAACATTATAAAGGCATTCGAGGCGAAGCCTGATAGGAGGGAGCTCATGTTAAGCATATGGAAATCTAAGACAATATGCATACAGAACTCAGGGTAGGATAACTGCACACAGACCCTCCCTTTACCGCAGCCAACACGCATCCCCAGCCCCCTTATGGGGCCCCCACATCATTAGCGAGATTTCGTGAGTTGCTGTCCTATAACTAAAAATGTCACATAAACGAAGCCCAATTTATCACACTATATACATCACCGCCGTCCATCCGCCTGCATGCTGTTTGCAGGTTATATGAGAGGGGACCCTTGGCAACATCTGGGAAGTAGAACAGAGGAAATCTGTGAGAGGCACATTGAGCTAGTAGGCTTCAAAGATAGGCTTCCTAAACTATGGGCCATAAGTGATGGGACGTTTTGGCGAAATACTTCAAGAGGATATCCCAGTAGCAGAGGCTATTAAAGACATACCAAATCCACCCATTCCCTTCTGAGATCAGTTGTATGTTGGTTGGTCCTAGTAATAGGACCCCTCTACAGAGGCCAGCAGACTAAAGGGAAGTACACTCAGAAAGGAAGACCTAGTTATGTCATAGACCCTTAAGACGTTGACATGTTGGGCTCGGACTTGCAATTGGCAGTCAGTGGTCCAGCATGAATATGATCACTACCTCACTGAAGAAACCATTAGATCGATAGTCAAAAAGACTAAAGTAATATAATAGTCTGTGCGGACAACTAAGTTGGAGGCCACTGTTTGGTATATCAAAGAGCGCAGTCACCTCAATGGAGGAATACTGATCCATAACCGTAAAAGGATGTGATAAGTTTCCGGATTCCACAGTGTTCGTACTTGTAAGATTCTGGACATTTGTGTATTAAAACCGGAGTGGTACTTCTGAGGCATAGTAGTTAGAAGTAGTCCGCAAACACTCAGATGCTCGATATAAATATCCAAGTTCCTACTGTGCTTTACAGATATCAACAAGCAACAGAGAAGAGATCTTATCAATGTAAAAATTAGTTTACCTTATAAATTATTACTTTACCTATTTTATCGAGATGAGCCTTCCTCATCAGATTTCCCGTGCAAAGATTTAGGCCTCCGTCCCGGTGTTATACTAGATATCGGCCTTCACCTATCAGTCAATGGTAGTGCAAAGGAGATTCTTGAGCTGTAGTTGTCAAACCAGTTGGAATTGATTAACTCACTGGCACCTTCAAGGCGGTTTACCTGTTCTCATGTTACTTTAGTTTTGTCATAGTCTTTTCAATAGACTAACTATCCCTTCTAGTGGAATATCCATTCTTTTAGTATCTTTTCAACTTCCTATTCCTCATAGTCATCAGCATTGATAGTCATGTATTCTTAAGGGACAAGGAATGTAAGGCCCGGAAAGGCATTCAGGTCTGGTCTAAGGTAGATCTAGAGATAGCAGTGATGTATCCAAGAGTGAATGGTGGCTATAATAGTAGGTAGATGGAATTTCTTGTTGTCTTGCTTGTTAAGGACTTCATTACCAGCCTAGTACCTTAACCATAGTCTAACCAGATTGTGATTTCATCCGATCACGTAAACATCTAGTCGTGATTTAAAGATAACTTCACTCTTACCTGTAGTGATAGGAGTTTCTTCTTTGGATCTTTTCTAGCTATTGGTAATCTGGTAGGTTCTGGCTTTCTTAAGAGAGGTTTTGGCTAACTGTTGGTTCTTCATAATTTGTAATACAATCTCATCAGATGAGGTGACTGCAGTGGAGAGGACTTTGATGCTTAGTAGTAGTGAAATAGTACTTCCAGAGGTAATCTTGAAGGGGGGGAGCGTAGTGCTATCTCCAGGGGTGGTCTTAATTGTGGTTTGCATATAGGAAAAGTGTTGGATACATTTAGTGCCTTTGGGTCTAACATAGTACTCAAGGCATTGGCAGATCATTATGATTCTTCTTTCTGTTAGTCCATTTGCATGGTGGTAGTAGGCAGTAGCTATGTTGAAATCAACTATGATATTTGTCATCAGTTGCATCCAAAAGTGTAAGGTGCACTAGGAGTTTCTATTGGAGAAAATATAGGTGAGGAAGCTATGAATTGCCAATACTTACTATTCAGAACAGGGTGGAGCAAGACAGGTTTTACCCACAGGCACCCTGCTATTATGCAGGCCCATGGGGGGGTATTTTGTTGGCCCCCACTAACCTGCCCAGATTCAGGCCCCCACCCCACTCTTCTCCTAGATTGGAATACATTTCTTCCCACTATTAGGCATATGGAAATCTGAAACAAGCACACAGACCCCACAGTAGGGTAACTGCATACAGACCCTCGAATTGCCAAAGCCAACACCCCCCTCCAGCTCTCTTATGGGGCCTGCATGTCATTAGCGAGATTTGGAGAGTTGCGTCCCATAACTAAAATGTCACATGAATGAAGCCCACTTCATAATATCATATATGTCACCACCATCCCTCGGACCACATGCTGTTCACAGGATATATGAGAGGGGTCCCTTAGAGATAGCTAGGAAGTGAAGCGGAAGATATCCATGTGAACTGTATTGAGACAATACGCTTCAAGGTTAGGCTTCCTGATTATGGGTCAAAGGTGATGAGACATTTTCGGTGAAATACCTCACGGAGTTGTCCCAGTAGTGGAAGATATTAAAGACATACCAAATCCATCCATACTCTTCCGAGATCAGCTAGAGATTGGTTGGTTCTAGAAATAGGATACTTCTATGGAGGCAGGTAGATGAAGAAGAGGCACGCTCAGACAAAAAGACCTAGATAGGTCGAAGACCTCCAAGATACTGACACATCGGGCTTGGACTCACGATTGGCTCTAGGTGGCCCAGAATGAACTTAATCACTTCATGACTACAGAGACTACTAGAACAATAGTCAATCAGATACAAGTAATATAATACTAGTAGTCGATGCTGATAACTCAGTTAAGGACAGCTGTTTGGAATAACAATTGGGGCAGTAATTGTGATTGAGGAATACAATTCCATAACCATGAAAGAGTCTGAAAGCTTTCTGGATCAAAAGGTGTTCAGACTTATAAGATTCTCTATGTTTGTGTATTAAAACCAGAGTGCTACTTCGGAGGCATAGTAGTTAGAAGTAGTCTGCGAATACTCAGATATGGGATATAAATATCAGAGTGCCTTAGGAGCTTTACAGATATCATCACACTCTAGAGAACGGATCTTATCAATATAATATTGTTTCACACTTGTAATATTTACTTTACCTCTTTTTATCAAGATGAGACTTCCTTGACAGATTCTCCTGTCAAAGATCTTGGCCTATGTCTTTCAGTTCTACTAGAGTTTGGCATCTGCCTAACACCCATACAAATTTGCTGAGAGCCCATCTCAGTCACCAGTGGGGTAGGATTCCTGGTCGGAAATGGGGCAGGGCAAGACTCAAAAAACACCTTGCCCCAGGTCATCATAGTGGCCAGGGCTGGGAATGGAGCTTAGGCCCAATAACGAATACTAAGAAAACTTGCTGATTGAGGAGGATGGCTGCCTTGAGTATAGTAATGATCTGGAAGACTGGAATGAAATCTGGAAATATGTTGAGGAAATCTAATATACCTAGTATGAGTTACATCTTATTATCGCTAGAGAAGAGTCCTGCAAAGTTAATTATGAGAAGAAAAGGGTTCTTTGAAGACGGGTAGCAGGATAGCTAATCCTTTGAGTATTGTAGTAGGTAGCTTGTCGAGTTGATACACGTGGAATCGCTAGACATAGTCCTTGAAATCCCTGTATATGGAATGCTAAAATAATTGACTGCTCATGTACATGAAGTATTTCTGCCATACTATGTGTACTATCTGTTCATAGATAACGTGAACTATTTTATTCCAGATGTTAATTTCATCCCAGTTGGTAGTATAGGAGATAAAGTGACAGTCAAAACTGTTTTACTCTCCCTGTTTGATAAGGATTCTGACATTTAGGACCCTGTGAGAATGGTCAGAATTTCCACATACTGTATTGAATAGGCGATTTCTCATTGTCATCTTCTTAATACCAGTCTAGCATTTACCTTTAACATAGGAGGTGAGCTTGAATGCATGAATATCTGATGCCTTAGATGGCTGACCAAGGAATGGGTCATTATGGTTGATATGTGCATGTGATGTAGGTAGATCAGTGGTTTGAGTATTCTAATCTGTATTGTAACTGTAGGCGACAGTTGTTCTAGCAATGAGGGTGCTAAATACTGAGTATCTATTGTCATCTTTAAATACTGAGAGATAGCCCAAGAGTCTGTAGTGCTTCAGCTTTGTGGACTAGGTATTACATAGCAGGATTCTGACTAAAGGGGTAGTGGCTTGAGAATTTCTTAATATGTAGAGAAGTAATAACTTGTGTTCTTACTTGCAATATGTACCCTACATTCATCTGTGTTGCAGTTGGGCTACAGGATGACCTTGGCCCTATAGGAGTCAAAGAATTGTATAAGTTTATCAGAGCTATATGATGCAACAGCGGAGGAGGCAGAATCTTCAAATCTGGACAAGCGAAAAACAATAGACTCCAATTATCCAACTGAGTCGTCAATTCCTTTTAAAGTAATAAGTGATAGCACTGATATCCAGTGGCTGGTCCAAAAGTTCTGAAGCGTTTTGAGTCTTTGAACCAAGGCCTAAAAGTTGTGCTTTAGTATGAGAGAGGAGGGCTTGCCTCTCATCATGCTTTTGTTAGATTTTGAAAGTATGAGCTTCTTTTTCTGCAGTTTGGATTTTCTATTTTCCACCTTAGATCGCATTGGTGGACTTTTCAAGGGTGCTTGCAGATTCTTCCATTGTGGACTTAAAAAAACTAGAGTTGTTGTTTTCTTGGCTGCTCAAGGAGAGGTGTTGGAAGACCTCAATATTAGAGACATCTGTATTGCACCAGGAGGTCTAAGGTGGCGAGAAGATGGGAGCGAATAGGTTGCCATTGCTGAAATTCAGGTTTGGGAGAGTATTTGTATTGGTAGAGATCTCTTTAATGGTATTACTACTTTCAAAGTAGTGTATTGTAGTTTTTGACCTGAGAGACCTTAGATTACTTGTAGGTTTATTTTCTGTATGGTCTACTAGGATTTGGTCTATTTAGCAGGTACATCTTCATAGATCCTCAACAGAGCATTGACAAGCTAGTGGTATTTTCCTGGGCGATGGATGATATTAAAATAATATGGCTATAAAAATCAGTGCGATCTTGTTTGGTAGTCAGGGAGATTGGTTTGTGATAGGGAGTAATAGAGGGATTTGTTGTCAGTTACAACAAAAACTCGTATCTCATAGAACAATTGGTGAAATTCACGAATGGCATCAACAATTGCCAACAATTCTAACTAACAGACTGGGATAGTGCAACTGGGTTGTAGAGAATTTTCTGCTATAAGATGCTGCAGGGAATACCATCTTAGGGGTTTCTCCTTCTCCTACGATTTCTCCTGCTCCTACTTTAGCAATATCAGTTGAATTGATATTTTAGTTATAGGATGCAACTCTGGAAATCTCTCTAATGATGTTTGGACTTCATAAGGGGGTCAGAGGGGGGTGTTGGCTTCGGTAAATTGAGGCTCTGTGTGCGGTTACCCTGCCGTGAGGTCTGTGTACTTTGTTTCAGATTTTAATATGCCTAGCAAATATATACATCTAATTTCAAGGAGACTTTTATGAAGACAATCAATCTTTTGGAGACATCAGGTTTACAAAGAATACATTATTGCCTCTATGCGGAGACAGGAGCAGATATTTATCTTCCAATGCCGATACTGCAATGACATATCAGTACGGTTTACACACCTACTATGGGACCCATAGACACAAATTTACAGTGCTGCTTGCAGTACTGCATACTGTACAACCTATGCATATTGGAGATGTGTATGGGAGGATGATGGTGAAGTGTGTAGAGGTGGACCAGAATGTTTTCATGTTTGCATTTGTTATGAGTATACTTCTGAGTAAGAACATGACTTGGGGATATCTGATGATGGAGAATCAATTTGCTCTTGGGATTGAGGCAAATTGGATTTTGATTTTTGATTTTAGAAGATGAAATTGTTATTTTGTTTTAGGGAGGTAACCAATACAGGTTATTTGGTTACTGATATAACGATTTAAGGTAGACAAATTGAGGAGATTTATGAGGCTAGGCTTATTAGGATGGTGAGGTTTTTATGTTATATTTTGTGTTTGATTTCAGGCATCAATTGATCTTGAGGTTATTTAGTTTTGTTTAGGCTACAGGATAGCTGGAAAAAGATGTATTTAAGGACTGCTATCCTCCCAGCACTTAGGAGAAGCAGATTTCAACAGAGCCAGGTCTGAATAAACACAGTTGAGCAGTTACTTCTTTTCAGTTCGTTATTGAACAGCTATCAAGTCTGGGACTGGGGAGCTAGTGATATAGTGCTAACTGGCTACTCAGCAACTCCATCAAAATCGCTTTTGACTATATCTATATTCCACCACTGTAGAGTCTAAGTATAGCTACCGATAACCCTATTGAAAGACACTCTCACCTGGCATCCCCAGCAAACCTAGGGGAACGCATTACAGGACCAAACAGACTTGAACACAGATATAAACTAATGATATGGGATAGTGTTAGGCATATGGAAATCCGAGATATGTGCACAGACCCACGGTAGGGTAACTGCGCACAGACCGTCGATTTACAAGAGCCAAGACCCCTGTCTGGCCCCCTTA
Source organism: Tuber brumale (assembly GCA_014065205.1). NCBI lineage: Eukaryota > Fungi > Ascomycota > Pezizomycetes > Pezizales > Tuberaceae > Tuber > Tuber brumale. The sequence continues at coordinate 59,335 of JACCEG010000097.1, read as the reverse complement.
TGGGGCCCCCATATCATTAGCCAGTTTTCGAGAGTTCTGTCGCATAACAAAAATATCACATCAATAAAGCCCACTTCATAATAACATACACATCGCGGCTGTCCATCCGACCACATGCAGTTCACAGGATATAGGAGAGGGTACCTTTGGCGACATCAGGGAAGTGGAACGGAGGAATTCCGTGGGAGGCGCATTAAGATATTAGGCTTCAAAGTTAGGCTTCCTAAACTATGGGCAGAAGGTGAAGGGATGTTTTCGGTGAAATACTCTAAGAGGATATCCCAGTAGTGGAAGCTATTAGGAGTATACCGAATCCACCCCTGCCCTTCTGAGATCAGCTTCAGGTTGGTTGGTCCGAGTAATAGGACCCCTCTACAGAGGCCAGCGGACCAAGGAGAAGTACGCTCAGAAAGGAAGACCTCGGTAAGTCTGAGCCCCTTGAGACATTGACACATTAGGCTCAGACTTGCGATTGGCGCTAGGTGGGCCGGCATGAACCCGATCACTTCATGACCGAAGAGACTACTAGCACGATATTCAACAAGACCAAAGTCATATAATAGTCTATGCGGAGATCTAAGTTAGAGGTCGCTGTTTGGTATAACAAATAGCACAGTCATGTCAATGGAGGAATACTATTCTGAGTCCGCGAAAGGGTGTGATAAGTTTCACAGTGAAATGGTGTTCGCACTAATAGGATTCTGGACGTTTGTGTATTAAAACAAGGGTGATACTTCCTAGGCATAGTAGTTAGAAGTTGTCCGCGAAAACCCAGACGCGGCATATAAATATCGAAGTGCCTCCCGAGCTTTACAGACGTCATTAAGCAACGGAGAAGAGCTCTTATCAATATAAAATTGTTTACCTCATAAATCTTTGCTTTACCTTTACTTTATCGAGACGAGCCTTCCTCAACAGATTCTCTGAACAAATATTTTGGCCTACGTCCCTCAGTTATATACTTGAGTTTGGCGTCCGCCTAACAGTATATTGATAGTTCTCCTGTTACCAAGGCACACTATATGAACTATGAGTTCACTTCAAATTCTACCCTCACCGCACCCTTGAATTACATTTTCGAAGTACATCACTGTCCCATATACATTCCTACATTTGCAGAAGTCTTCGCAAGCGATTTATTCACAATCGAAGAAGAGTTTATCCCAGAACCCACGTTGTTCACTCTACCTTTTGGGATACGAATGAGGATTCAATTGAATCACATACATCGCACCTGGCATGGTTCGCTCTTCGAGTAGAGTTCAACTGAGTCAGAAGACCTTGTCGATTGGAGTACCAAGTACTCCGAAGTCAAAAAAACAGGCACTACAATCGAGGAGTCAGACATCCCCTTGGCCTGGGCCTAATAAAAACTATATATGTACTTTAAGTACATTCTGAACCTCGAAAAAGGAAAATTCAGATTCTAAGTCTAGAATCGGATCAACCTAACCCTTTTATACCTACACCTCTGCAATACCTCAGATGTTGGATACCTTACATACGATTCCTTAAATCCTTTAAAGGATATCAGGAACTCTAGTACGAAGTACCAGTAATCACTCAGCGATGACTATCAGAGCAGTTAGCCTATTTGGAAAGTATCACAATGGCTGGGATATTTTGAAAACCAAGAAAGAGAATAACGGCGGGCAAACCTATACATACCTGACCCAATACGACGGATAAGACTGATGATTCGGCGATAGGGAGTCCCTCCCCATCGACACCTTATGAGCCCGCATTCCGGAGAGGCAATTTACCCTCTCACCGATCCTCTAGTGCTGCAAGCACTCATCAGATATCAAGGGCCTCCACACCTGAACCAGGAGGAGACCACGCTGCAAACTTAGCTAGGCTGGCTGCCAGTCTCGGTATAACCTTGGGTCGAATAAGGCAGGATATAGACACCTCACTAGCCCAAACTAATATCCCCTTCAAACATCAGAAGGGAGCCACTTAGGACAATACCTTAACATTAATTAAGGTGCAGCAACAAATTGCGGAAAGACAAGATGTCTGTGATAGCAAGATTGGACTCCTGTTGATGCAGCTGGCCAGAGTAAAAGCCGAGGTCAAGGGAATACAAGAAGAAATGGTATGAGAAGTGGCAAAGAAGATAGATGCCCAAGTGAGGCATCAACAAGGATATGAAGAGGTAACCACGAGGTTACATGAAACCCTCGGGCAAGAAAGCCAAGTGGCATTAGCCCGAGATCAGACTCTGGAACAGATGGTCCTTAGTCTCAGGGCGGAATTTGTAGAATTTCGAGTGCAAAGCGTCACTCGAGGAGGGGAGGTCAATCGTACCCTGAGACAAATATGCCTAAATCAGACGACCCACCAAGCGGAGATTTGCAGGTCTCAGGACCTGCAGCAGCAGCAAATTAATAGGACAAACAATACTCTGGAAAGATTAACGGTGGCCATAAACAAGATATTAGCCACCGCCTAAAGTGCCAAAGTTGCAGGACCCGGAACCTTACCCGCAGTTCAAGAAACTGATGATGAGGAGTACTACACTCTGCCTACAAGAAGGGAGAAAGGAAAAGCCCGGGACGCCATGGATGGATCCCCCTCAGGTGCCCCAGGAGGTAACCCTGGAGATCCTAGCGATGACGATGATGGTGACGATGAAAGAGGAAGAAGGAGAGGAAGTCCCAGCCGGAGAAGGCAAGGACAAATGCCAGAACAGTCTGGAATGGCAGAGACACATGCCAATGCAATGGCGCTAAACATCAAGCGACTATTAGAGCCACCCCCATTCTTTGAGGATAAGCCTCCTCAAGACATAAATGTCTGGATTCTTCCAGCCACCAATTATTTCGAGAGGAACACAAGAATGTGGGACGATGCCCTGGAACCAGTTATATACGCACTCAATCGTACAAGAGGAGAAATAGTGCTTCCATACACTATCTGGTATACGAACGCTATGGACGGACTTCAAGGGGAAACCCAGCAACCGGAACTAGGAAGGTGGACTCGTTTCAAAGACAATATGATCAAACGATTGGCCACAGTAGAAGCCGAACAACTAGCACTCCAAGCTATGAAGCTAGTCGAGTATGATGGTAGTATTAAACATTTCCTAACGATCATGAATAACCATAACATTCGTGCACGTATGACTGGAGAGTCGTGGAGGGAGGAAGCCGAAATTGAACTTCCAAAACAAATAGTACGCAGACTATCGGCTCCGCAATACACAATGGATCAAGAATGGGAAGAGGTGCTCAGGCTGTACGGTCGGTCAGCAGAAGGGCTTCTGGCCAGAGAAAGAATTGGGTCCGACAAACCGCCCAAGTCTAAAGTAGTCTCTGTGGTAACAAGGGAAGACCGACGCGACTCTGAACCAAATCGACAGGGGGATACTAAACCGTATGTCAAGGGAGGTGGAGCCCCACCACGAAAGCGGAAAAGGGACAATGAGCCAGAGAAGCTGAGAAAAAGGTGGGGAGGTGCGACTAAGACGACCCACACAATCTTTGACCAGGTCCATACCGGTTTCCCGCAAAGTGTAATAGACATTGGGAGGCAAGACAGAGATTGTACACATTGTAGGAAGAAAAACTAAACAAACCAAATGTGTTGGGGAGATGCCCATATATCGGCAGCAACGATCAGCTCAAGACCGATAAAAATGGGAATTGGATGAGCAGGATCGGCTATTGTAAAGCCTAAATGAGCTCGCAGAGTCGTGACCATCCAGAACCCTGCATGAGTCCATAAGATCTGGGAACTGGGGGACAACGAAGATCTGACCTAGGTCAGTTCATTGGCACCAGCGGCGACGGAGTTTGGGTATTCAGTGTTCAGATGAAGCTGGAATCGAAATGGGAACCCCCTTTTGCTGGGGTGTATTGGGTACAGACCACGACGGGGTTAGGGTAGTCCGTGTACAACTACTGGAGTCGAAACTCAAAATGATCGAAGCGGCACGAAGCGAGTCCCGCCTTTCAGGATCAACGCCTGGAGGCTCTAAGTGAAGGAACCCCATGAGGGACCTACGAGCTCGAACACAAGAATCAATATATGGAGAGTCTTGATCGAAAGAGAGAATAGTTAACATGCCTACATGGTGCGGGAGCTAATAGTACGAAGTTCCTCGTGTCACCTGGTACTTGCCTGCTACCCATATGCAAGGAGGTTACTATACCGAAGAAGTTGGGAGATAGCAATGCAAGATCTACCCAATAACAATAAATGACAGGAGGACATCCGATGAGGGCCGTTCCACCTACTACACATGTCTGACTCGTATTATACGTATGTACTATCTTGCCTTCTGGCCCGAGTGTGGGATAGGGATGTACCGCTTCGGTGCACAAGGCCCCTCTGAGGGAGCTGGACAGATAACCGAAACCCTAAGGACAAGGATTCGGTGAAAGCCGGAACCCCCACACCAGGGCAGTAAAATTGCTAATGACCGCCCGAAAATCTGCTATCAGCCTAGGTTTGGCATGTTGGGAGAAGCCATCCAGCCTCAAAACTGGTTGTACGCAATTGCGTAATGGTAAAACGCGGCTTAGTATGTAGACCCAGATTGTTAGAGCTAAAGAGTTACTAGTTTGTCTGAGGAGACCTCAGTGGTCGAAACTGCGCGGGCATGGTAACAAAAGTCTTGTTACCTACACCCACTATTCACAATGCCTAACTGAAAAAACCAGGAAAGATTTAACCGCGCTGAGCACGTAGAGTTAGATGCTCCTAAACCAAAATGATACAACTGTCCGGAGGGGATCGCTTACCTCCATATATAAGATAAGTGATACAAAGTTAAAGTCTTGTTAGACTCGGGATCCAACTCATTCCTTGTCAATAAGGCCCTAGTTGAAGACTTCTGCGTTCCAACAGTGGAACGCCACAATGCAGTTGATATTTTAGGCTTTGATGGATTTTCAGCAACCTCCGGAGGGAAGTATTACAGTCTCCCTATTAAATTAGAAATAGGGAAAAACCGACACATCTCTGAGGTGTCATATGAAGTGGCTAAGGCAGGTCATAATGGAATGATAATTCCTTTCGGTTGGTGGCATCGTGAACACCCAGTATCTCACATAGAAGATGCAGAAAATTGGAGCTTCTACACAAGATGTTTTGAACCCTTTGTGGAAGAAGATAAAGAAATAGCTGATATGTTCGAATATGACGAATCCGTCACCTGGGATCTTAATGCATACCGTATCGGACAAATCAGAGCCATCGAAAATACGGTGGAACTCCAGTCATTACCAAAAGAATACTGGCACTGTAAACATTTGTTTGAGACCCCGACATCAGAAAAATTAGCCCCCAGATGAACATTCGATCAGGAAATCAAGCTAATTTGCGGATCGACCCCCCCCTGGGGGCCGATATACCTACTATCCAAAACACAGCTTAAGGCTTTACGGGAATACCTGAAAACGATGATCAAACAAGGGAAGATCACGTGGAGTCAATCACTGGCAGGTGCACCAATACTATTCATACCAAAGCCAGATGGCAGACTGCGCCTCATTCTGGACTATCGAAATATACACAAGATCATGATCCTCAACAAACAACCCCTTCCATTAATGTCCGAACTTCAAGACAGAGTACCCGGTGCAAAGATCTTCACCAAGTTGGATCTTAAGGACGGTTACCACTTGATCAGGATTAAGGAAGGAGATCAGTGGAAGACGGTATTCTGTACAAGATACGGGTACTATGAATACAAGGTTATGCCTTTTGAATTGGTTATTGCTCCGGCTATTTTCCAAGATATGATGAACCAAGTTCTCCCGGAATACCTTGACGTTGGAGTTGTATGTTACCTTGATGATATTCTCATCTATTCTAAAAATGAGAAGGAATATATTGCAGCAGTTAACAGAGTTTTACAAAGTCTATCAGACTTTCAATTAGAGGTATCTCTAAAGAAATCAACTTTGCATACCACGGAGGTAGAATTCCTTGACTATATGGTGGCGGTCGATGGGGTATCTATGAGCACCCGAAAGGTGGAATCGATAATGGTCTGGAAAGCAGCTAAGTTGGTTAGAGAAGTACAGGTATTTGTGGGGTTTGCTAATTTTTACCGACGATTTATAAAAAACCTCTCCACTATTTGCAAACCAATAACCGAGACATTACCGGGAAATCCTGAGAATTTTAAATGGGGAGTTGAACAAAATACCCCTTTCGAGGAACTAAAGCACCGCTTTATCACAGCTCCCTTACTCTACCACTTTTTCCCAGAAAGAGAGGCGCTGGTAGAGACAGACACTAGCGATTTTGCGCTCAGCTGTGTCCTTTCGCAATACTTTGAGAAAAGGTTACATCCAGTAGCTTTCTATTCCAGAAAATTAAACTCAGCACAGCGAAATTATGAAATTCAAGATAAGGAGCTTCTGGCCATCCTCGAAGCATTTAAGGAATACAGAGACTACTTGATCAGGATGGGGAAACCGATTACAGTCTTTACTGACGATCAGAACCTACAATACTTCCTCACCTCAAAAGTCTAGAGTGGCCATCAAATATGATGGGCTCAGAAGGTGGTGGAATAGAATTTCTGTATTGTATACCGACCGGGTACGAAGGGCAGAAAGCCTGATGCATTAAGCAGAAAACCCAAGTACCGTCCTGACGAGGGAGCTACGCATCACGAACAGAATATTTTAAAAGAAGAAAGTTTCTTGGTATTACTGGTAGCGAGGGTAGGTGATGAAGGAGAAGACTGGGATGGAGAGAAAGATGAAGATCTGAAACCTTGAAGAGGCAGAAATGAAGCCTTTATTAGGGTCAAGAGATTGAACAAAAAGGCATATTTGCCAACAAAGGGCTCAAGAATGGTGGCAGGAGATGACCTATACGCCATAGAAGGTGATATTGTCCCAAAATATGGACAAGCATTGATAAGAACGGGTATTGCCATGGGGCTAACCGAAGGAACTTATGGAAGAGTTGCCCGGAGAAGCGGACTCCTGGTCCGAAGCGGAAGCTCCACCGGCGCAGGAGTGATCGATGCTGATTATACTGGCGAACTCAAAGTCGTACTATTCAATAATAACGATGTGGACTGCCAAATAAAAATGGGCGATCGCATAGCCCAATTGGTGGTAGATAAAGTCAAACCGTCGGACAAGATGGAAGTACACGACTTGGAAGATACTGAACGAGGAACTGTGGGATTCGGAAGCACTTATATAGCGACAAGATCCTTGATCGTTAAGGATCCGGAACCAAGCATCAGTTACCTGCAGGCATCGGCTAAAGACAACGAACACAGGTACAATATTTCAGATTTACCAGAGAAAGTTCTAATGTCAAACGCGACAATCCTGCAAAAAGGTATGAAGCAGTTCAACCCTGAATTCTTAAGCGAGATACAGGCAGCTATCAAGACAGATGCAGTTTGGAGGGAATGGAGGGAAGAACTCATTAGGTTACGGGACGAGAGAAAGGATTTTCCCAAGGATTGGACCTTGACTGATGATCTGCTATTCTATAAGCAAAGACTGTTTGTACCAAATAGTCAGGCAATATGCACCAAGATTGCAGAAGGATGTCACGATGCAAAGGTTGCTGGATATTTCGGACAAGAAAAAACCTTGGAAATAATCATGAGGGACTTCTACTGGAAAGAACTGGCAGAATGAGTCAACGATTGCGTGCAGTCCTGCGATGAATGCCAACATAATAGGTCACCTAGACATGCCAAGTACGGATTGCTGCAACCCTCGCAAATACCCTATGCGGTATGGGCATCTGTCTCGGTGGACTTTATCATTCAACTACTGGAGTCACAAGGGTGCACTCAAATAATGGTAGTAGTTGATCAGTTTACAACGATGGCACATTTCATCAGACTTCAGACCTCGGCTACGGCCAAGGATGTCGCCAATGCATTCCTGAAAGAAGTATGGAGGCTGCACGGCCTACCCACTGAAATCGTCTCAGATATGGACTCATAGTTTGCAGGAGAATTTTGGGAATCCCTTTGCAAAGCGCTGGAAATTATGTGAGGAACGTTAACGGCGTACCACCCACAGACTAACAGACAAACCGAACATACCAACCAAGTGCTGCAAGGATACCTTACAAGTTTTGTCAACTACGATCAGGATAACTGGTATCAGCTACTACCACTAGCTGAACTTGCCTATAACAACTCCGCAACTGACACTCATGGGATGTCGCCGTTCTATGTGAACAATGGATTCCATCCACAGGTGGAGTAGATGAAGGAGCACGAAGCTCAAAATCCAGGAGCAACACTCTACGCAAACTGGATTAAGATGCTACATGAACAAGCAAGAGGGTCACTAGAAAGGCCATGTGAAGGAATGTCAAAATATTATGACTGGAAAGCTCGACAAGAGCCAGACTTTAAGATCGGGGACAAAGTAATGTTAAATGCAAAGAACATTCATACCCAACAGAAATCAACGAAGCTAAGTCCAAAGCTATATGGTGCATTCCAAATTATGGAAAAGCCAGGAGCGCGAGCTTTCAAGCTCAACATATCTGATCGAGGGAACATTCACCCCGTATTCTATGTCGGGCTATCAGAACCCTAACGTGACTCTGTTCATGACAATCATCACCAACCCCCTAGAGAACCGGAGGACATTGACGGCGATCTACAATCAGAGGTTGAAAAAATCGTAAGAAGTGAGATTCGTTCTTACTGGAAACGAGTACGTGGCTGGTATCAAGAGAAGCGGGAACTGTAGTACTTCGTTAAATGGCAAGGGTGTTCAGAAGATGAGAACACATGAGAGCCTGCTACCGGTATGGAAAATGGGGAGGAAGTTGTGGAAAACTTTCATAATAAAAATCTGGACATGCCAGGAAGTGCAGAAGTAAGATAGTGAGGAAAAGGTTTTCCTACCGTAGCCAAGTAAATGTGGGAGGTTTTTCATACTGACCACAGTGAGTCTTAAAATGTATTTAGAAGAAAATTATAAAAGGTTATAAAGGCATTCGAGGCGAAGCCTGGTAGGAGGGAGCTCATGTTAGGCATATAGAAATCCGAGACATGTGCACAGACCCATGGTAGGGTAACTGTGCACAGACCCTCGATTTACCGGAGCAAACACCCCCCTCTGGCCCTTTTATAGGTCCTGCAGGTCGTTAGTGAGTTTTCTAGAGTTGCATCCTATAACTAAAATGTCACACCAATGAAGCCCATTTCATAACACCATATATGTCGCCGCCCTCCGTCCGACCGCATGCTGTTCGCAGGATATATGAGAGGGGACCTTTGGCGACATCAGGGAAGTGGAACGGAGGGAATCTGTAGCAAGCGTATTAAGATAGTTGGCTTCAAGGTTAGGCTTCCTAAACTATGGGCCTAAGGTGACTGGACGTTTTCAGCGAAATGCTCTAAGAGGATATCCCCGTATTGGAAGCTATTAGGGGTACACCGAATCCACCCATACCCCTCTGAGATCAGCTGTAGGTTGGATGGTCCTAGTAATAGGACCCCTCTATGGAGGCCGGCGGACTAAGGGGAAGCATGCTCAGAAAGGAAGACCTAGATAAGTCTGAGCCCCTTGACACATTGACACATTGGGCTCGGACTTGCAATTGGCACTAGGTGGGCCGGCATGAACCTGATCACTTCATGACTGAAGAGACTACTGGAATGATAGTCAACAAGACTGTAGTCATATAATAGTCTATGCAGACATCTAAGTTGGAGGTCGCTGTTTGGTATAATAAATAGCTCAGTCATCTCAGTGGAGGAATACTATTCCGAGTCCATGAAAGGGTGTGATAAGTTTCAGGATCAACCGGTGTTCGCACTTATAAGATTCTGGACGTTTGCCTACTAAAACCAGAGTGATACTTCGGAGGCATAGTAGTTAGAAGTAGTCTGCGAACACTCAGACACGGTATATAAATATTGAAGTGCCTCCCGAGCTTTACAGACATCATCACGCAATGGAGAAGAGATCTTATCAATATAAAATTGTTTACCTCATAAATCTTTACCTTACCTTTCCTTTATCGAGATCAGCCTTCCTCGACAGATTCTCCGAACAAAGATTTTGGCCTACGTCTCTCAGTTATATACTTGAGTTTGGCGTCCGCCTAACTGATAGATTAAATCTTACCAGTTGGAAGACCCAGGACAACACTTTTCTCTCAGTCCTTTAAGTGATCTAAAAGACTTTGAATTGCGATATACTGTCCATCTGGTTTACCAGGATGCTCCTCAAGCACGGTAAAGCTGAAAAGCTTCAATTTTTGGTGTTTTTGTCATAGGCAACAGAGCTAATATTTTGGCAGTAGTGTTAGGCCAAGCTTCTGTAGTAGTTTCCGCTTTTTGGTTCCGTAGTCAAGCCTGGCTGGTGGTATTAGGTAGTCTCTGAGGTGTGTTGCTCAATTGAAGAAAAATCCACTTCTTCAGGATCATGAGTTGTGGGGACGTCCTTTTATTCGAGTTCAGTATTGGGGTGTTTCTCTAAATCATCTCCTTTTGCTTGCCTTGCTGGCCTTCCACTCTTCCCCTCATTTAAACCATATGTGGAATAGCTTGGAGTCATGTCAACAGAATTATCACTCGCTTTTGACTTTTTTCAAGCATGATTTTTATCACTCATTTCACTGTCCTGGATGCTTCACTGTCCTGGATGCTTCACTGTCCCGGACGGTCAGATCCTGATTTTGGCCATCCAGGACAACGAGGTGCGACTGTAATGCATGAGACCAATTTTCCCACTGTCTCACCCGACTAGGAGATACCGGTGGTGTGCTGTTGCATTTCATTCCCAGGACCACCAGAAACAGGCACAATTCGCCGGTCTCCCACGACCCCCCCCTCCCCAGAAACGGTCAATCAGACAAAATACAGTATCGTTACTCTCCCAGAACTTTTGATCTCTCCGATAGTTTTGTTGCTTGATTTTGGTGGGCATTGGGCAAGCTACCGGTATACCCTAATTCCCTGCTTATTTTACAAAAGAAAATGCCATAAAAAAAAAAACTCTCGGTTTAAAAAACGCCATTTTAATAGATGTGCCAAACACTTGCCTCCAGTTTTTTTTTTAAAAAAAAAATGGTGGAAAAATGGCATAAAAGTGAGAAAACTGGCATTTTTATTGCGTGCCAATACATCCTCAGTTTTCAATAGTTGCGACAACCATAGGGAAAATAGATTTGTGAAAACCGAAACTTCTAGCCCACTACACAAAGGGGGAAATGGTGGGCTTGCACCGACTTACAATCAGGTTGGTAAAACCAGTAGCCGGGGGGAATAATTACTTGTAAAAGTTTCCACCCGCAATCCAATTGTCCTCGAAGTTGGAAATCCTGGTTATGGTGATTTACTAGCGCAAAAGTTGTACACGATTACTGAGAAAATACTATCAGTAATATTTTATTGGATTGGATAGTTCAAATCTAGTCTTAAGTCATAAGGCTTGGGTAACCGCTACTTCTCGGCTATTGGTAAAGTATTCGGACGCTTGACGCCAAAACAGGGACTAATAATGCCAAGATGTCCAAATACCTTAAGTTACGGAGGTACAGTGCCTAAGTTTTGTATGTTACACAAGTAGCTCACACAACACCCATTGCCAGTGTAACATACAAAACTTAGGCGCTGTACCAGTACCTCCGTATGAGTGGTAAAGTACCGGTATTCCTTCCCGACGGTTTATCGATGTTGTTGCGTCCGAGGCCGCCAAGAATTGAGGCCAGAGGGAGATTCCGGCCGTGGATTCCCGGTATCCGAGCAAATGCGGTACTGTACAGTACCAGTGTTGCACCCTGTTGCCTCAGCCGTCGCCTCGGCTTACCCGCCGCTTCATCGTACTTTGACTCGACTAGTCAAGTTGCGCAGTGCGGGTACTGCACTAGTACGGTATATATCGATCGTCAGCAAACCGCGACGGGGGACAGCATCAAGTTTTTTGCTTTGTATGATCGTGCTTTGCGATCTGGCTCTCCGGTTGGGTGATTTACGTTTCGGAAATTAGACTGGGTGTTACCATTGAAAGTTGAACCAAGAGAGTGCGCATTCTCGCACGATCGGAAAGCTAAATTACTTATCAGAGTTCTTGCACTGTACCGATACTGATACTGCACAGTACCACTTCGATATCATACCGGACCACTCGCCTAGGGACCTCTGCGTCTAGGATGCAAGTATTCGAGTGCTCGAGTAGTTCCGCCGTGTGAAATATGAGGCTTTTTCCCCATTGATTATTCTCGAGCTGCATCCTTGAGTCCGGGCACGAATCATATTCTAAGATCAGGAGTATGGTGGAACCTCCCTTCAGGCTACAACCAACCATATCCCTACGATTCGGACGGGGATAGAAGTGGTATGCATTCACAAGAAAACAATGCCATCTTCTCGACTGCTTGGTTGAGGTTACTGGGAGGGGAGGGTTGGGGGGGGTTCGAGTGGGCTGGGCTGAGGGCTCCGCTGGATTTTGGGGGTGCCGGAGCTTGAAAGGTGTAGGATAGCTATGGCCCGAGCACGACAGACAATGGGGGTTGCCTCGATTGATTCTGGGGATTTGCCTTGGAAATCGTCTGTTCGTCTGGTAATGAGGGGGTTCTTTGTCCTTACAACAAACGCACGAATTGATCCCCATCGCGGATATAAACCCGACACATCGTCAGTCTAATTTTGCTACGTATATGTCACAATCACGATGGAATCTAAGCTAATTCTAACACAAAAGTACTCATAATCCTAACCTTATCCCTACTAACCCCCACTGTTCCATGTATCGGTACTAATCACCGCTAAATATGCTACCAGAAACTCCGAAACCCAGAGCCACATCACCGGTAACTACAGCGGCAACTCTGGCGACGGGAACAACTACGGTGACAGTGTGAGCATTACCACAAACCACGGAGGAGTGCACTACTATCGGGCCTTGGGTGAAAATGAGCCTAGTGGTATGCATCGATTGTCCTCCCTCCATTTCGCTAGTCATCTGGAACCGCGAGTTGACTTTGGTATAGGAGATGTCCCAACGGGGCCATGCTGGATGGTCCCTTACAGTCGGAATAGTCGCTTCATCGGCCGGGATGGTATTCTCTAGTCGCTGGAGGAACTAGTCGTTGATGACGGGCTTAACCGCGTTGCCCTTCATGGGTTAGGAGGTTCCGGGTAAGACAAACCCAAAACCCCGGGATCCAACTCCCCAAGCTCAAATACCCGTTATAATATTAGCAAAACCCAAATCGCGCTTGAATATGCTTATCGACTCAAAGACACTCGTCACATATTCTGGGTACATGCGAGCAGTTTCCCCAAGTTCCGCGAGGATTACACGCGAATCGCCTGGGAGGCAAAGATCTCGCTTCGAAGCCCGACTCCCGAGAAAAATCAAGAAGAAATACTCCAAGACGTGAAGCTCTGGCTTGAAAGTGCTGCTAGCGGGGATTGGATTCTTCTCCTGGATAACGCGGACAACTTGGTCGATTTCGAAAGCAACAATAGTGAAATATCGAAATTCTTACCACAAGGTGCGAAAGGAAACATCATACTCACCACTAGGTCGCTAGCAGTGGCCGAGCGTGAGGACTGCGACGTCATCAAAGTGGGCAAGGTCAGCGATGCAGAAGCGGAAGAGCTGTTTTCGCGACAATTAAGGATCCCCGACAATCCTCGAACAGGAGACAAACAAGCTATTGCAAATCTCATTGACTTCCTCGGTCACTTACCCTTGGCAATAACCGGTGCTGCCGCGTTCATGTCGGAGACCAGCACCTCCCCGTCAGACTACTGGTCTCTCATACAAGAGAGCGATAAACAAGCAAAGCGACTCCTCTCATCCGAATTCCGAGTCCTGGCTCGGGAGGCGGACATGACAGTGAGTATACTGAGCACTTTTTTCATCACCTTTGACAGGATACGTGTACAGACGCCAATGGCCGCGAACATCCTCCGGTTGATTGCCTTTCTCGATAGGCAGAACATCCCGAAGGACCTGATTGTACAGTCCGGTTTGGAGGGCGTGAATGATTCACTGGACTTTCGGGGGGCGATAGGTACGCTCTTGGACTTCTCGCTGGTGAGCAAAGAGTCGGGCGGGGAAGTTTACGAGCTTCATCGTTTGGTGCAATTATCCGTGCATGTTTATTTGTCGCCCAGGGAGGCGGGCGAGTGGAAGAGAAGAGCTGTGGAAGTGGTCTCAACATTGTATCCGGAATACGATCATGAGGTTCGGCATACATGTGCTGTCTATCTGCCTCATGCACTCGTTGTAATGGAGGACTCGACAGGTCTGACGGTGGAGGAACTTCATTGCCGAGTGGCATCACATCTTTACAGCACAGGTTATTACAACTTCGCAGAAATACATATCCGGCAGTCCATTTCTGGGGGAGTGAATGACGACCAGGTCCTGGAGGGAAGGTTCGGTTTGATCGGAATACACATTTACCTTAAACAGATCCTAAGTCTTCTACTGGGGTTACTCTCCAGCGCGCTCCGCTATGTGTGCTTCTCACTCTTCCGCGGGCACAATCTATACTATCGCCGATACTGGAGGAGATGCTGGCTTCTGGCTTTGATATTAGAGTCGCAGGGAAGATACACCGAGGCCGAGTCGTTGAGTCGGAGGGTGCTGAGAGGCACTGAGAGAATACTCGGACCGGGGCACCTAGATACCCTAGTGAGCGTTTGTAATCTCGCCGCAGTCCTAGTCCGGCTCGGAAATTATACCGAAGCAGAGGGGATGTTCCGGCGCGCACTGGAAACCGAATCGGGGGCGGTGGGGCGGGAAGACCTCACGGTCCTCCAGAATCTCGGTTTGGTGTTACGTCAACTGGGGAGGTATGGGGAAGCGGAGTAGATGCTCCGGCATGCAATGGAGGGTATGGAAAAGGTCCTGGGACCCGAGCATCCTGATACCCTGGCAACTGCGCATAATCTAGCATGGACGTTGGCAGACCTCGGCCGGTTCGAAGAAGCGGAGAATCTCTACCGCAAAGTACAGGATGGCCAACAAAGATCACTTCGACCGGAACACCCGGATTTTCTGCTGTGCATGAATAACTTCGCTGGTGTCCTGGATAAGCAGGGGAAGTATCACGAGGCGGAGGAAGAGTACCGACGATCGTTAGAAGGCCACGAGAAAGCCCTCGGGCCGGAACACCCAGACACCCTCGGTATTCTCGTAAACCTTGCTTCTGTTCTCACTGGATTGGGCCAATATCAGGAAGCAATGGACATGCTGTGGCGTGTGCTGGAAAGCTATTCCAAGTCACTAGGCTGTGAGCACCCGAAGTCAATCGGAACCCTACACAACCTAGGGTGGGCCCTATACAGGCAAGGGTGGTGCGACGAGGCAGAGTTAGCTCTCCGGGGTGTATTAGAACTTAGGTTGAGAGTCCTTGGTCCAGTACACCCAGACACACTCGATACTCTTAGCTGCCTCGCATTAGTCTTTCAAGAACTCGAACATCACGCGGAGGCCAAAGAAATGTCCCAACTCGCACTGAAACTTCGAGAGAAGATTCTCGGACCGGAGCACCCCCACACCCTGGCTAGCGTTAGCAACCTAGCCCAGCTATGCTCATACCTTGGTGATCACCAGGAAGCAAAAACGTTGAACCTCCGGGCTTTGTCAGCTCGGGAAACCCACCTAGGACCTGATCATCCCGACACTCTAATCAGTAGCGGAATCCTCGCCCAATGCCTCTACCACCTCGGCGAGCATGCAACTGCGGAGCACTTACAGCGACGGGCCCTCTCCATAAGTACGAAGCTGCTCGGCGAGGAACACCCGGATACGTTGTCGTTCATGAACAATCTCGGGGCGACGCTGCAGCAACTGAGAAGGCTCCCTTCCGCCGAGGACATGTATCGGAAGGCACTTTCCGCGAGGGAGAAATTTCTCGGACCCGAACACAGGCAGACACTGATTACCCTGCAGAATCTAGCGGATCTAATGGGTGAAGTGGGGAGGTATGGGGATTCAGTAGGGATGCTTAGTAGGGCGCTCGATGGGTGCGAGAGGAGTTTTGGGGTGGAGCATAGTGTTACCAGAAAGTGTAAGAGGAACTTAGGTGTTGCATTGGTGAAGCTGTGTGAAGGGGGTGGTGAAGCGGGGATAGGGGAGGGGAAGGGGAAGGGGAAGGAGAAAGAGGGAGAAAAAGCGGAGGTGGGAGAAAAAGCGGAGGAGGGAGGAAAAGCGGAAGAGGATGGGGGGAGAGTGCGGGTGATTGTGATAGGGGAGGGGAAGGGGAAGGAGAAAGAGGGAGAAAAAGCGGAGGAGGGAGAAAAAGAGGAGGAGGGAGAAAAAGCGGAGGAGGGAGGAAAAGCGGAAGAGGATGGGGGGAGAGTGCGGGTGATTGTGATTGGCTTGGCTGCGAGGGAGTAAAGGTTGTACAGGAATCAAGACTCACAATCCCTTCACATCCAATCTATGCAGAAGGCCCAATGATTAGCTAGCGTAGGAGAAAACAGGAAAGAAGATAATAGATACCCAGTCCTTGAAGCCCCGGTCCATACCAGCTGGACAAACCCGCCAATCTTTTACAGTATGCCTTGGAAGCACACCCATGAATCACACCGCCTTCACAGTAGGCGGAAGACAAATGAAACCCCCCGTCAGCATAACCTTCTCTAAAACATGTAGTAGTATAATAACCTCCTGCCTAATTCCTCTCGTTCTCAAAGTCCCCACCCTTATCAGACGCGGACAGTCACAAGTGATCACTCGACCCGGAGCCAAATATGTGTGAGATAAGAGGGAGAAAAGACCTGGTTGCTTAAAGTACATTTGATAAACGCGCAGAAGCGAGTTCATATAGGCCACCGGAAAATAGAAAGCGCAAGCGGAAAACAGGCAACTAGGAGCGGAAGAACGAAATGGGAGTTCAGGGATAAGTTGAAGCAGTGCAATCCGGTTTGAATAAGAAGTATCCGTGTGAAGTTTGGAGGGTTGGAAAAAAAAAAAAAAAGTTGCCATTATTATAAAAAAGGAGTTTTGGGGGGGTGGGGGGGAAATAAGGAGGATAGATGGATTACTGTAGTTGCGAAAGATTGGTAAAATACATGACGTGTGTAATAGGACAGTACAGTACGGTAGATAATAATAGCTAGATACAAGATGAAGTGGGAGTGCAAAGTATGGGGAAATGCAAGGGGGGGTCTTTTACCTGCTTGCGGATTTTGGACCCCACGGAGTTGGAAAACGGGGGGGGGTGCCGAGGGTAGGGTGTCATAGGTATGGATTTATTTCTGGGTTTTCGGGTGGTATTTCTGGGTGCTTGGTAGAGGGCTTTTTAGTTATTCATCATACCGGTACTGTACTTCTCTCCCGTATGTCTGATCTGATTGTTGCAATGTTCGGGTATCATAGCTATGATATAATACTAGTGTTTTTCTTTGACGCGAGTTCTTACATAATCGCCTGGCATCTTGACCAGAAATGGGGGGGAAGTATAGAGGGAGGGAGGTTTTGGCATACCGGTCCACAGGGCGGAGTGGAGGGCTTGCCTAGGAGTTACAATAATGAGGAGATGGCGGAGCGGATATGATAGCAACTTACAGTACTGTATCTGTGCCCCCCTGCTCTCTTATCCGTAACAATGCCACTACCGGTATACTTATGGGATGATAAGGCAACTTCGTAGGCCTTTCCAGGGAATACTGGTAAGTACTAGTACAGTACCCTTCACTTACCTTGTTTTCGCCCTCAAAGCATTTTATTACTCACTTCCTTCCTTCCTCCATGCCATTCGCTAATCTTGCAACTCCGGGTTCGCCAGCACCAAGACGAGCCGGAACATTCCAGAGATGAACGCGACGTCAGCACTCCAGAGAATTGTGTGATGCCATCTACCTACAGATTGGTGATGACATGGAGTTTGAGTACGAGTAGAATCACAGGATTGCCAGCTTCGGAGGAGCTGGGTTGGACGTGGAAACTTTTACGGGGTACCATAAAAACCGAAATAATTGAGAATGACGCTAGGACGTCCAGAATTTCCCTCCTCCGGATTACTGTAGGGGGAAAAACATACCAAAAACGAATTAGTAAAGTCTGGTATTCTTTTTTTTTGGTTTTTCAGTCTTTTTAGAGTGGCTGAGCGGTACGCACCTTGCTGTGTTTTTCGCCTATTCTCCAGAGGGGGTACTTGTACCGCTAGGCTTTGGCTACCTACCGCAGGGCCCAATTATTTGAGACTATGGTGTCATTCCGGTGGGAGGGGCAGTGGAGCTGCTAGTGGGGCTCAAAAATGTATTCATATCATACTCGTACTTACTCCGAAGTATAAGATAGCCCCCACGCGGCAAGCGACTTGATATGAAGAAGGCTTGACCTTCCCAGCCTCTCGGCTAAGGCGAGGGAATCGCTCAGCCTGATTTAAGCTCACCGGCACCCTTGTAAGTGAGGGAGTTTCCGGATCTCTCAACATTTATTAAATTTTTATTATAGTTATTGAGTAATAGTCACTTGCGAGCCCCAGGTCTGGTGTACAGTACCGGTATCTGTGGGTACGGGTATCTCCTCGTAGAATGTCAAGCTGGCCACGAAAGAGAGAACAAAAGAGAACACTTATTGAAGGGGTAACTTAGCACGATGTAAATACCGGCGCCTGAGACTGGTGATAAAATTAAATTCATATTTTGTCCTTTTTCTCCGTACCGTATCCAATCAATCAATCGTACCCACTGCATAACACTGCATTCCCTGCACTGCCCCCCGGTCTTTGATGGAACTTACCCTTGTCACTACGAGTACCGGTACTCGGGTTAGGGGTAAAGTATTAGGACGAACAGGGGTGCAAATATCTGTGCGAAGGATAAAGGAAATGCCTATTTCCTGGCTTGGCTATCAGGTAGGTGGGATTGGTTTCCTTTTTAGGTATCCTGGAGTCTGAACTTATACGAGTAAAGGAATTCTTGCACTGGCCCTCAATACCGCATTTGTCCCAATACTTCCCTCCCACCCCTAGTAACAGGTTTTAAAGGCCCTGTTTCTGGGCATTTATTGCCAGGGATGATAACAAAACTGGAGCGAGTAACCGGGTCACACAACTCACCTCGCTTACAGTATCTACGGCTCATCCCAAACTTCTGGGATCCAATGCCGGTCACGTCTTTCAGCCTTAGAATTGAACTCGAATAGAATATACGTAGACTAAATGTGCTCTGGCGTTGCAACTGGCAAGGCGCTGTGTACTTGCACATTACTTTATCTTATCTCAATTGAGGGCTGAGTTTGCACGGCTTTCCATTCGCGTACCGGTAGCTGAGAAGCGGAATCCCCACCTTCTACGGAGTATAGCATCTTTAACTTACCTTCTACCCGAACCCCCTTAGTTTTTAAACCACAATCTCACACCTCCTACATTGCACCACGGACACCTCTCACGTACACCTCAACATACCAAACATGAATGGGCCAACTAGAACCCATCCCAATGCTACCGGCACAGGCCACAAAAACAGTTTTAACGTGGTAAATAGCTACAATACATATGTCGATGAAGAGCCCAAGATCCTAGAGTGGTTATCGCCACTAGAACCTCGTGCACGACACAAAGATGTACGTACCAAGCGGGTGGATGGTGTAGGGGAATGGCTTTTGCGAAGCGATAAGTTTGTCAACTGGCGCGATGGCAAGTGTGAATTCGACAGAGCTCCCCTGTTTTGTTCCGGGGCACCTGGAGTCGGGAAGACATATCTTAGGTATGGAGAGGGAGCGATTATATATACCGGTACAGGGCATGGACCATCGACACTGACTGCAACATTAGCTCTTTAGTGATTGATACGTTATGCGATCAGCGTGCAGAGCAGAAATCAGCCGTCGCTTGCTTCTACTACGACTTTCAGCACCAAGAAACGCAAACCCTGGAGAACATGTTAGGCGCCCTTGTCAGGCAACTTGTACATGGGTTAGGAACGATTCCTGGCGAGATCGACGATGCATTCCGGAAAGCAAAGAGCCAGGTTGGCGGTCGATGCCTTCGGGTCCCTGAGCTTCTTTCACTCCTACACGCTGCCCTTGCTCCACTGGACCGGGCTTTTATATGCATTGATGCACTGGATGAATGCCTCGGAAAGCATTTACCCGAACTTCTACGATCATTGCATACCATTTCCCAGTGGTCGACCAAAATACGTTTATTCATTACTGGACGACCCCATATCGATCGTGAGATTAAGACATATTTTCCCGGGTGTGCACCGTTTGTCGAGATAAAGCCAACGATAGAGGACATTGTGAAATACGTGGAGATGATGTTGGTTAACGACACCGAACCCGAAGCGATGAACGCTGATCTTAGGGCTGAAATCGTAAAACGGGTTTCAGAAACTATTTCCGATGTGTATGCGATTATGATTGTTATGCGCGAATCTTCAGTGATTGCTAACAATTGGGCCTAGATTTCTACTTGTTTCACTAAACATCGAGGCAATATTGGCGGAGGTAACAATCTACGACCGGCGAGAGCAGCTCAAGGGAATGACCAATGGACTCGGTTTAGGTGATGCCTATCGCGCGGCTTTGGGCAGGGTGGAGGCTCAAGGCGGGGCCAAGTCGAGACTTGGCATGGCCGCATTAATGTGGATTTCTCGATCGAAGAGGCCAATGACTGCGGGCGAGTTATGCCATGCCCTAGGCGCGCGGATAGGGTCCACCAATCTCAATCCTGAAAGTGTCCCTTCCATACAAACATTGTTGGCTTCCTGTCTTGGACTTATCACCGTCGGTAAGGTGGCGTCAACTGTCCGCTTAGTGCACTTCACACTTCAAGAATATCTCGACAGCCACTCGGAAATCTTCCAGAACCCATACGCAAGAATGGCAGAAGTTTGCTTGACATATCTTAACTACGATTGCATCAAGAGGCTTTCACCTACTCTTGATTCTGCTCCATCAACGACCCCCTTGCTCGAATACGCTTCCACATACTGGGGACCTTATGCAAGAAATGAAACCACAGAAAGTGTGAAACGGCTTGCACTTCCACTTCTACTTAATTTTGACTGTCATATATCAGCCAAGCTTCTTCTGCGTACAAAATGTGCTGAGCTGATGTATGCGCCGGGGAGCCGGCCTGAGGGATTCACGGGGCTTCACTGCGCGGCATATCTCGGCCTTGACGAGATCGCAAGTGCTCTGTTGCAGATCAATGATGGGGATATCGACAGGCAAGGCTTCTTGGGCCGCACACCACTGATATGGGCTGCTGAAAATGGGTGCGAAGGTATAATAAGACTATTGCTGAGGCAGGAAGGCTTCAATTACAAAACTACAGACGCTCAGTGGGGGCGAACACCACTCTCCTGGGCAGCCAGAGGTGGATATGAGGTAGTAAAGCTGCTTCTGGGTCAGGAAGAGGCTGGTGCCGAATCGCGGGACGGGTGTGGCAGAACGCCACTCTCACACGCGGTCGAATATGCCAATAAGGAAACAGTGGAGCTGTTTTTAAAGCGGGAAGAGGTCGACGCCGAATCGCGGGGCAGTCTTGGTAGGACACCGCTCTCCTATGCTGCCGCGTCGGGGAAGGTAGAAATTGTGCAGCTGTTTTTGGGGCTGGAAGGGGTCAACGCCGAATCACCAGACAATTATGGCAGGACACCACTGTCATACGCTGCCAAGGGTGGGCATGCGGCAACTGTCAAGCTTTTGATAAAACGAGATGAGGTCAACGCCGAATCGCGAGACAATTACGGCAGGACGCCACTCTCATACGCCGTCCAGAGTGGGAAAGCGACTGTAGTGGAGCAGCTTATGGAGAGCGAAAACTATGAGTCGCGGGACTGTTTTGGTAGGACAACACTCTCCTATGCTGCCGAGTGGGGGGAGGCAGAAATTGTGAACCTGTTTCTGAAACGGGAGTGGGTGAATGCCGAATTACGGGACAATGATGGCAGGACACCACTCTCTTGGGCTGCCGTGTCGGGAAGAGTGGGAGCGGTAAAGCCGTTTCTGGAACGGGAGGAGGTTGACGTCGAATCGCGCGATAATGATGGCAGGACACCACTCTCACATGCTGCCGGGTCCGGGGGCGGGAATGGGGAGGTGGTGGAGCTGTTGCTGGGATGGAAGGGGATCAACGCCGAATTGCCAGACAATAATGGTAGGACACCATTCTCATATGCCGCCCAGAGTCGGGATTGCGAAATAGCGGAGCTATTTCTCGAACGCGGAGAGGTCAACCTGGACTCGAAAGATAATTATCACAGGACACCACTCTCATACGCTGCTCAATATGGGAGCGAGGGGATAGTGAGGCTGCTCATGGAAAATGGCAATGTTGACCCAAACTCGTGCGATCGTTTTGACAGAACACCGCTCTCCTACGCTGCTGCCTGTGGTTGGGCTGAGGAGATTGTGGAGCTATTTCTGGAATGGGAGGTTAGTGCCGAATCCCGAGACGATTGGGGCAGGACACCGCTCTCACATGCCGCGGAGTGTGGGAATGCGGGAGCAGTGAAGCTTTTTCTGGGACTAGAAGGGGCCAACCCCGAATCTCGAGATAATGATGGCAGGACACCACTCTCACACGCCGCCCAATATGGGAACGAGGAAACAGTGGAGCTGCTGATTAACAGTGACAAGGTTGACTCCGACTCGCGCGACTCTTGTGGTCGAACACCCCTCTCCTACGCCGCCGGGTCGGGAAGGGTAGGAGTCGTGAAGATGTTTCTTGATCGGGAAGAGGTCAACGCTGAATCGCAAGACAATTGGGGTGGAACACCACTCTTTTACTCTTCGAAAAATAGGTCGGAGGATATACGGAAGATGCTTTCGGAACTAAGGGAGGTCAACACGCGGTCGGGGGCCCTACTTGAAGATGAAGTTGCCCAGCTTCCTCCGGAATGCTTGGATGCCATGCCCGTTATCCAACACAGTGCTCGAACCACCGATCCCTGCACTGATAAAGACGACGAGGTAGAATCGCCAGTACAACACCCTCTAACACCACAAGGTGCTAACGCAAGCACCTCCCAAAAGGGCACACAATGCTCCTCACTAGCCATCCCTCCGATCGGTTACTCCCATCAAAATCCCAAAGCATCCGCCCAAGACTCTAAACCTAGCCCTTCCACCTCACCCCTAGCGCAGCCTACTTCGCCAGCCGTCGTGGCCATTGGGTCCTTTGAGCATTCACCACAACCACTACGACGGCTCTTTTCCCAGGCGTTGGAAAACGGACCTTCGGCTCATATCGCGTCAAAACGGAAAAAGTTTTCTTAGTTTCCCCCTGTTAAAATGGACTCATACTCCATTAATTAGATTTCTTTGTTTTTGAGATAGAAGGGGTATATTGTCTATTTCAGGCCAGATTAGAGTATTTGTCTATAGAAGGGGAGATTTTCTTTGCCTTTTGGATCCATAGCAAAAGCTTGAAATACATGATCTAAGTCACTTGTGCTGCATCTTAAACATCACACATCTCTTGCCCGCACAAGGGCGAATTCGCGATTGATTATGGCCAAAGAGATATGTACAGTACTGTACAGTACTACATAGTCAAGTTCATAGATAATCACAGCTGCGTATTGGTAATAATTGGTGTTGGGATTCTTGAAACGGAACGAGTTTTTCTGGGGTCAGATTTCGCTCATTTGGGGGTGTTTTTCGCCTGCTCTTTTCCCGACCAGCAATGGATTGCTTCCAAGAACTATACTTTATCCAGTTTCTAAATGTTCACTATTCTGGCGGCGGAAGAAGTAGAGATGAGCTACGCTTGATACAGTGTTCATATTCTGAGAAGAGCCCCACCCGAGGAGCAGCCTGATGCTAAGAAGGCTTGACCTCTCCCCCACTCTCGCCTGGGGTGAATGAATCGCTCAGCCTGATATAAGTTTACCCTTGTATTGAGAGGGATTTTCCAATCTCTCCGTTTCTTTCTATCATAGATATTTAGTAATGGCCACTTGGGACCCCCGGGCCTGGTGTATTTGTGGATTAGGACATCTCTTGGAAAATCAACCTGGCTAGAAAAAGAAAAAAAGAGGAGGGACACTTACCGAAGAGGTACTACGTACCCCCGACTCTTGATTGAATTAAAGAGATTGGAGCAAGAATTTCTCTTTATCGAAACCTAGAATTGATTCCGGATGTTAGAGGAAGTGCAGGTATGGGCGGTGGCTTGGGAGTGAGATCCCAACCTATCCTACGGAGGTCCTTCCACTATTGTGGAATAGGATGCTGGCGACCTCAGTGCGGCGACAAAGTGGGCAAGCTCGTCAGGTGTAGTAGGGGTTCAAGGTGAGGCTGTTACGGTACTCGAGTAAAGTGCCTCGGATTGGCTCGGGGCACTATCAGCGACTCGAAGGACAGGGCTTTTGCTCTAACCACGGAGGCGGAGCGCTCAAACCCACTCTCTCACCTCGCCGAAAACTCGCTAATAATGCACCCCCACCACACCTACATATTTCCTGCAGTGGTACTCGAGTACGAGTACAAGTGCTAGTACTTGTGACTACTGATATGCGGGTTAACACAATGCACCTCTATTTTTCTCGAGCACAGCTCATGGCAAACGACTGGGGTATGATGTCCGTAGATGCTTTCAGCCTTGGAACTGAAGATTCTTCATGCAGTTGGTGTATATAAAGCCTCCGATGTAGACTGAACTGGAGCAGAAGATAAATGTGCTCGGATGCCGCAGTTGGCAAAGGCGCGGTGTCTATTTCTTTTACCTTGTCTCAACTGAGGGCTGAGTTTGCCTTGGAGCAGCCGGGAAGGGGAATTCCCATAATCTAGCATCTCTGACTTCCATCGAAAGACCCGTGGGCCGTTCAACCTACTACCTCGAACCTCCGTATCCACAGCGAGTGCCTCTCACCCACCTTACAACATACCAAGCAACATGGATCCGCGAACCAACATCCACCTCAGTGCCACTGGCATAAGTAGCTTTAACATTAAAAATAGCTACAGCAATACATATGTGGACGAAAAGCCCCAGGTCCTAGAGTGGCTATCACCATTGGAACCTCGCGCACGCCACCAAGATGTCCGGACCAGCAGAGTAGGTGGTGTGGGGGAATGGCTTTGGCGAGTCGACGAGTTTGTCAACTGGCGTGATGGCGAGGGTGAATCAGGAGGGGCTTCTCTATTTTGTTCCGGGGCCCCCGGAGTCGGGAAAACATGTATTTGGTAGGACGACAGAGCGATTCTATATCTATACGGTAGACCATGGGTGATCCATAACTCACTGCAACATTAGTTCTCTGGTGATTGATATGTTATGCGATGGGAGTTCGAGGCGGAAAGTTGCCGTCGCTTGCTTCTATCATACTGCGACCTCTAGCACCAAAAGACCCAAACTCAGGAGAATATATTGAGTGCCCCTGTCAAGAAGCTTGTGCGGGGACGGGGAGCGATTCCTAGTGAGATTAATGACTCATTCCAGAAAGCAGGGTGCCAGGTTGGTGGTCGAGGTCTCGGGGTCTATGAGCTTCTTCCACTCCTCCTGGCCTCCATTGCTCCACTCGAGCGGGCTTTTATCTACATTGGTGCCTTAGATGAATGCCTAGAGAAGCATCTACCGGAACTTCTACGCTCATTGTATACTATTTCCCGGTGGTCCCCAAAAATGCGTTTATTCATCCGACGTGCTCTTTGCGATTTCCTCAGCAAGAGTTGGTATAGGATTTTCGACTTGACTTTTCCGGGTTTCCTTCACTTTTTCGCGTCCCCTCTTTCCGTGGTGGCTGTCTACTTTCCTCTGTTCCCGCCCCCCTTTATTCTCCTTTCTGTCTTGTTCACCCTTTTCTTTCCTCCCTCTCACCGTTCAATTTTTCTATTGAGGTTGGGTATTGCTTCAATGTAAACAAGTGGCATCCATTCCAATCCTTTAGGTTTTGAGAATAAGTAGTAGTTCTGTACACTTCTAAAGGATTGGAATAATTCGGTGATGAGAGCAAGCGAGTTGGAGCATCAGACAACCCTTAACCTTCCCCTCCCTCTCATGGGTACTCATTCTGTTGAAGGATTCAGGTCATGTACAATACTTCACTTCCCACCATCCTAGTCGGACTACAGGTGACCGCAGTTGAGCTACCAGTTTTCATCAGGGACATTGGGGGACTACTAACTAGTACTAAGAAGGGTGAGTTAGAAGTAACAGGTACAGCGAGCCGTTCCAAAAAAAAAAAAGTTGCTCACAGGTGGCCCGGGGCATGGAATGAGTGACTTTTCTGTATCTTCAACTTCCTCTCTTCACATTTTTACTGTGGTTTATTTTTTTCTCGTGAGGTGGTGCTGGCTCACGCCGAATCAAGAGCCATAATCTGCCTTCTCACAAAATCGGAATGATCATAACCGACACCTTTTACTAAAAGCAGGCCGTGCGTGTACATCATAAAAGATCACTCGATTCCTTACAGCTTGGATTTGTGTTGAAAATGGAACTGATTAGACCGGAGGCCGCATGGAGTTAAGAGAAAAATGGTTTTTAGCAAGAGAGTAAATATATAAGGAGAGGAGAAGTCCGTCAATTGCTCAATCTAGTGAGAAGAGATCAGAGGTTAAGCACTGTACAGGAAAGTAGGAAAATATGAAGAAAGTTTTCAGTGATAGTGCATTGGGCTGATGTGTATGACACTGGTACGTACGTACTAGTGTGGATATCTCTAACGCATCGAAACTTGTAAGCGTAAAAGAGCCTGCCATGTCCAACCGGTGTAAGTTCCCTGAACACCATAGTGGGCAATCGTGTTATTGTCCGGGGACAAAATTAACTAGCTGTCAACGGCCGGAAAATCTTCGGTGATGACAACCACACTCCCCCACCAACCCACTATCATGAAAACCCAAAAGAGAATTAAAAAATGTAAATACATAGTAGAAATTAATATTTAGTATACCATCCATCAGCCTTAATAATTGCTTCCACTCTATCCACCATTGATCCTGCCAAAGTATCAAAAACCTTTGGGTCCAGAAGTTCCTAACAATGAGTGATAGCCTCCTCTATAATATTTTTGACCTCATTGACAGGACCCTTCAGGAGAAACAGCTCAGGATAGTGCTTATGAAGCTTGTCTTTCACCAGAGACCAAACATTTTCAATTGAATTGAGGTCTGGTGAATAAGGAGGAATTTCCATCAGAGAAATTCCATTCCTCCTGAGCCATCTCCTGAAAGGCAAGTGAGTCTTAGCATTGTCAATGATCAAAAATACCTCTTCCTCCCCAACATGCTCCTTGATATCCTCCCATATCCCTGGAAAGTCGTATTGATCATAAATATCAATAATTGACTTTCCAGTCACTCCACCCCCAGCAGAAGTAGGATCAGGAAAAACATGTAAAAAAAGACCATGAGTTTGACCATAAAAACAACCAGTCATCATCTGGCTAATCTTTCTCTCTCCTTCCCTAGCAGTAGGTTCAACACAATCCTTATTCCACTTTTCTTTTGGGTATCTAAATACCTATTTTCTTCTCTTTCCTCCCTCCCTCTCCATAGCTACCTCATCCCCCCACATTGCCTTCCTTCTCCACATCTGCCTTGTTCAATTCCTATGGGCTAATGCCCATTCCAATCTCTTTTGAACTAGATCCTCATCTAAAGGAACTCTCTCTTGTGCCATCCAGTTTTTAAGATGCTTTTGTGCAAGTCTTCTCTTCACTGCCTTAGCAGAAACATTGGGAGCCACTCTCTCAGCAATCTCAGAGTAGCTGGTATAGTGATTCTTGAGAGCTTCCTCTACCATAGCATCATCCTGCTACTTGGTAGTTTTAGGATGTCTTCTTCTACCTTCATTCTCCTTGCCCTCTTGATCTCTCTTTGCAAATGTGCTTTTGACAGTACTGAGAAGAATGTCAAGGTAGTGTGAAATTTAGTGATTTGTCATCTGAAGCTCACATAACCCGAGAATTTGTCTCCTTGTAAACTCAGAAAGGTGCTTGGAGGGAATAGACTGTTTGGCATGACTGCGAAGAATAGGAGGCATAGTTTATTGAAAAAAAGAATCAAGTAAATTGGTTTGGTTTTGGTAGGTGTAGAGCAATTTCTTTAGGAAGTGTTAAGGGAGCGGGGTGATGAGGAGGGGAGCGTTGCCATTGCTGTTGAGAGCTAGTTAATTTTGTCCCCGGACAATACTATAATAGTGATATCCCTCCACAGACCAAATCACCAACAAGTACCACATGTACTGTTGTTAGGGGCATCTGTAGTAGGAACAAGAAGACATTAATTCTGGCTTGGTATGATAATACCGTTATGAATAGTATGTTAATTTGCCAGGCATGGCCTCATTAGAGGGTAAGCCCTTGGCAAATATCTGCAGTATGCTACAAGGTTTGGTCGCTAGTTTTCTGGGGGGTCAGCAGAAATGAACGTGTCCGAGAAGTGTTAATCCTACCAAAGTTTTGACAACCCTCTGGATCCTAGTATCATGATGAAATTCAATATATTCCTATTTCTCTCTATTGATATGCAGGGAATCTAATAGAGAGATAAGTTAATTCTCATCGGAGTGGTGGTTGGAAATTCTTCAGAGTTGGGGTCGGAAAATATTTTCTAGGCAAGTCCGTCTGGCAACCCTACGGGGCTGAACAGTTTGCCATAAGGCCTTAAGGCCTGGTTCGGTGCACCCAGATTTGGATGCAGACTTTCTTTACTCATTTATGTATCAGGTGAAAAATAGTAAAGATAAGCAGAAGGAAAAATACTCTGATAATAATAGCAGGGTCATTTTTATGACTGTTACCGTAAGAATCTGATAGTGTTATAGGTATTGTATTAAATAGGTTAGCATAATTAACCGAACATCGTGATACAACAGGCGTACTTCTTTCGCAATACTTCCCTACCAAAAATCCACAGCTGAAAAATATTTAAAATCAAATAAATACGTAATCCTAATTAATATCTTGTATACCATGAGTTTTTGTTGTAGTAAAGGTATAGTGGGGTGAGGGAGTGAGGGAGAGGGGTTGCGATGTTGTGCGTGGTGGAACATTGAGGTGCCAAATTTTCGGTTAAATATGCTAACCTACAATATATGAAAATCCCTCTTCAGTGTCCAGGCTTGCACGCGAATTTAACTCTTGAAGTTCAGATCAGAGGTTCTGGTCTGGTTCATCAAAGAAATACAGTCCTAGTCCGGCCAAAGCAAATACTCCGCGAGTACGGTACCGGTCCCAAAGTCTAGAGTTGGGCCGAAACACAGATTTTGGGCCCGAATTCAGGTGTGCCAAACAGGACCTAAGGAATTAACTGGAAACCCTGCATCCGAAAAGCGCTCTGCCAAGCCCTGGGCTAGAGCTGGGCTTCTGGTTGCCTGCCTCTGAGACACCCTACCAAGAGAGCGGATACATACAACTGCATAAAGGACCAGTGAAAGCCCGGAAGGGATAACAGGAGCACACTGCACCCCACCAATCCCACCTCCCTGACATTCCCAATCCACAGCCCCACATGTCGGCTGGCCCGCCCGATAGCTCAGCGAGGAAGAAACGATCCAAGAAGCGCCGAACAAAGAGGAACTTGTCGGAGCTAGTGCCCTGCCGAGGGCGGGTCGGAGAAGGGCGGTAGTGCTACGTACCGCTACTGAAGGGTTTGCTCCCATGGCCTGCCCGGTTGTGGGGGTTGGGAACTCCCCTCCGGCATCCGGAAGCGGTTTGAGGGCGGTGCCCCTGTAGGAAGACGGCTGTTCGCGGCCGTGGTGGAGGTGCTTGCTTCGTTTGTCGCCGCGCGCTAGTACGGGATGTGGCCGGTGGTTGATGTCGGGCGCCCTGATATCATCTTGGTGTGGCTAGTGAGTGGCGTTCAATCAGCATGTTATCACGCTAAGTTGATTGAGGTTTTCTGCAAGTAGACTGCCGGCACTGCGGTGGGTTGCGGGACGGTATTCAGACTGCGGTGATTTATTTATTTGTTGGGATTGCCATGTTCCGGTCCCACTGGTGTAACCCGGTGCGCGGGTATCACTTTCCAGATGTGTGGCAGGATAGGCGGAGTTGTGATCAATCATTTTAATTATCCTTGCCCACCGATCTGGCTTCAGCAGGGGAGTTGGCTTTCCTCTAGTACTGTGCGCAATGCTGGGAGGATATATGCCGGGCCGGTGATCCTGGTGATCCTCTGCAGTTATGATAGCTATGAATTTATTATTGAAACCTCGGACATTCAGCCCGGGACCGAAGAATGTTTATGAAAGTTTTGCGGGTCGAAGGGCGTTAGCAGTAGTCCGCAGTGAGAACTACTCGTACAACAATTGAGAATGACGCTATGACGTCCAGAATTTCCCTCTCTGGATTAGCGGGAGAAACAGCCCGCAGTTAAGACAAATAAAAAGAAAAACATAACTAACATCACATCTTATGATACTAGGAGAGGCAACTCCAACACCCTAGCGAGATTCCCAATTACGAGTATTCCTGTCCTTGGGGTATGTAACCCCTTTTTGCGTACTGTACTCATACTCATACTATACAAGGCTGAGAGATCAAGTCAAAACTTGGCACTCGAAAAACAGGTTTTCAACCCAGAAACTGAATGCCTCTGTTCACTACCTACTCCTCTCAGCTACCCCATAGCATAACTTAACATGAATTCAGAAACTAACATCCATCTTAATACTCCTGGCATAGGCCACAAGGATAGCTTTAACGTGGTAAATAGCTACAATATATATGGGGACGAGAAGCCCCAGATCCTAGAGTGGCTATCACCACTGGAACCTCGCGTGCGTCACCAAGATGTGCGCACCAGCCGACTAGATGGTTTGGGGGAATGGTTTTTACAAAGAGACGAGTTTGTCAACTGGCGTGATGGCAAGGATGAATCCGGCAGATCTCCCCTATTTTGTTCCGGGGCTCCTGGAGTCGGGAAGACATATCTTAAGTAGGACGACACTGCATTTTGATATCTACAGAGTGGGGGCAATCGGTAACTAACTCCAAAATTAGCTCTCTGGTGATTGATACGCTATGCGACCAGAGTGTAGGGCAGAAAGTCGGCGTCGCTTGTTTCTACTACGACTTCCAGTACCAAAAAATGCAAACCCTGGAGAATATATTAGGTGCCCTGGCCAAGCAACTTATACGGAGGTTAGGAGCGATTCCTAGGGAGATCGATGACGCATTCCAGAAAGCAAAGGGTGAGGTTGGCGGTCGAGGTCTCCGGGTATCCGAGCTTCTTCCACTCCTACACGCTGCCCTTGCTCCACTGGACCGGGCTTTTATCTGCATTGATGCCTTAGACGAATGCCTCGGAAAGCATCTGCCTGAACTTCTACGATTGTTGTATACTATTTCCCAGTGGTCTCCAAAAATACGTCTATTCATTACTGGACGACCCTATATCGATCGTGAGATTGTGAAACATTTTCCCGGGGGCGCACAGTTTATCCAGATAAAATCAACGATGGAGGATATTATGAAATACCTGCAGATGATGTTGGATAATGACCCTGAGCCTGAAGCGATGAACGCCGATCTTAAGGCTGAAATCGTGAAGCGAGTTTCGGAAACTATTTCCGGTGTGTATGTGATGACAATTTTTACACAACAGTCTTGAGTAACCACTAACTATTGCATCTAGATTTCTACTCGTTTCATTAAATATCACCGGGATATTGGCTGAGGTTTGCCTGACATATCTTAACTACAATTGCGTCAATAAGCTTTCACCAACTCTAGATTCTGCTCCACCAACAACCCCATTTCTTCAATACGCTTCCACATACTGGGGGACCTTATGCAAGAAATGGGACGACGAAAGGTGTGCGATCTCTTGCACTTCAGATTCTTATCAATTTTGATAGCCATATATCGGCGAAGCTTCTCCTACGTCCACGCGTTGCTCGGCTAAGATTTAAACCGACAAGCCAACCTGAGGGATTCACCGGGTTTCACTGTGTGGCATATCTCGGTATTGATGAGATTGCGAACGCTCTTCTGCAAATGGAAGATGTGGATATCAATAGGAAAGATTTCTTGGGCCGCACTCCGCTGATATGGGCCGCCAAAAATGGGCATGAAGGCATAATGGAGCTGTTCTTGTAACAACGAGATATCAATCATAAAGCTGAAGACGATGAATGGGGGCGAACCGCACTCTCGTGGGCAGCCGAGGGTGGATATGAGGGAATTGTAAGGCTGCTCCTAGATCAGGAAGAGGTCGATGCTGAATCGCGAGACAACGACGGCAGGACACTACTCTCACACGCCGCCCAGGGTGGGAATGAGAGAGTAATTAAGTTGTTCTTGGAACGGGAAGAGGTCGATGCCGAATCGCGAGACAATGGTGGCCGAACACCGCTCACATATGCTGCTGGGTCGGGAAGAGTGGGAGCTGTGAAGATGCTCCTTGCACGGGAAGAGGTCGACCCCGAATCACAAGACAATGCAGGAAGGACACCGCTCTTTTACGCTCTTAAAAATGGATCAAGGAAGATAGGCAAGATACTTTTGGCTCTAAGAGAAGTCAACCCTTGATCTCGTAACCTGCTTGACGATGAGCAAGTTGCCCAGCTTCTTCGTGAATGCTTGGATGCCATCCTTGTTACCCAACAGCACGATGCTCGAACTCCTGATCCCTGCTCTGATAGCGATGTCCTAATGGCAGAATCTCCTATGCAACGTCCTCTCCAACCACAAGATGCCAACACAAACGTGCCCCAAGAAAGCATACAGCACACCCCGCTAGCCACTCCTCCCATGGGTGGCTCCTACCAAGATCCCGAGACACCCACCCAAGGCTCAACACTCGACCCTCTCACCTCGCCCCTCACACATCCCCTTCCACCAGCGGTTGCGGTCACCGGATCCCTTGAGCCGTCACCACAGGCACCACCGCGACGCTTTTCCCAGGCTTTTGAGGACGAGCCTTCAGCCCATAACCCCTCAAAAAAGAAAAGGCCCTCTTAGCCTCCCCCACCCCACCCCCACTTGTTGCGACGGCTCCGGGTTCCCGCCCTATCTCCTGTGGTGCAATTCGAAACATCCCTCGTGTGAAAGCGAGAGATGCTCTGTTCCCCATAGTTTGTATTGTTCGGTTCTGTGTGTGCTCGGCCACTATATTACCTACATTCGGCGCACTGGCAATGCCCGCCGGTGCCCGAGTGGCTCTGTGTATTATATAATATATCTCTTTGCGAACTAAATATTTTTCGTGTCATTCCCATGTTCTATTCACTAATTTTGTATGCTCTTTGTGATTTCCTTAACCAGAGTTTGTATAGAATTATCCGAGGCTAGGCTTTCCCGGTTTCCTCTCCCTTGCTTTCTGTCCTTTGAGAAGTTGCTGGCTTGGTTTCTCTGCTTTTTCCTTTTTCCTCCTTTCCTTCTTCCTGTCTGTGGCTCGATCCATCTCTGCCAGACCTTCTTGCTATACCGATGTTGGGTGATGCCACAACGTAAGTAGGTGACATCGGTTATGATATCTTAAGCTTTAGTAATAGGTAATAGCATCAGTGAATTCGGGCACTGTATATTTCTAAAAAACTGGTGGTAGAATAATTCGAGGATGAGAGAAAATTGGTCTCAGTGTCAGGCAACTCACAATCATCCCCCCTCCTACGTGTATCTCTTCTGTTGAAGCGCTCAGGCCAGATATTCCTCTTACATCCACCCTACTCAGGAGCGACTTTCACATGTGCGGTAAGAGCAAGGTTCGCACCGGTCCCGAGGCCCCAATGGGCCCCTTAGGAGAGATTTCCCTGAAAGCCGGACTGTCTGAGAGCATAATTCTGCTATCCGTCTAGTCTTGCGATTCTGGAGGACATAACACGAGAGAGTGCTCCCCGGCCGGGCCACTGGCGGCCATTGTAAAACCGCCGGTTTCCACTAAAGACAGTTACTAGCTACAGGAATCCACCGGGAGTCACCAGGGCCCTTGGGACACTATGAAGCCGGACGAACAACCGGCAACGCGTGATGCGGGCCGTGTTTTAAAAGTTGCTTCTTGGTTCCCTTGGCGAGGGCTATCATCCGACCCTGGAATCAATGTTTTTCAGAACTTCCAACCCCCTCGGCTAAAATGTTTTTTCCTGTAGGGTTTTTTCTTCCTCCTAGTTAGGTGGTGTATTAGTTGACGCTGAATCCAGAATCTCGCCGTGTGTCTTCCCATACAGAGAAGGCTGGATAGACTTTT
This sequence comes from Tuber brumale, assembly GCA_014065205.1. NCBI lineage: Eukaryota > Fungi > Ascomycota > Pezizomycetes > Pezizales > Tuberaceae > Tuber > Tuber brumale. The sequence continues at coordinate 25,301 of JACCEG010000097.1, read as the reverse complement.
ACCACCGGATACCGTGCCCTTCTATCATGATAGATCACTCGGTTGCTTATAAGCAACTCACTGGCTTGGTTTGCTTATAATGGATGATTTTTTTGATGGTCTTGATACAACATCTTTGCCTGGCCTAGGCAGTATCATTTATATAATACGATTTTACGATCAAATTGTTTCCCGGCTCCCTGCTGAGGAGAGGGGGGGGTATTTAACGCTACTAAGGGATTTTTCGTGTTCTGACAGGCCCTTCGGTTTTAAGTTACCGGATACGCAAGTGGCGCTTTCCAGATATGCTCTGGGATATGCAGGACCATTGAGTTGGCTTGCCATGTTGTAAAGCAGTTTATGGCATGTGCTGGTTCGGCGATGTCTTAGTTTAACCGAGGATAGCCCTTGGGCTGGGAAAAATTATTAGGAGAGAAAGGACAGGGAACCGCTGCGTCCGCCATGAATGTCGGAGTCAATACCCCCGAAGGTCGCAGCCGGTGACCCCGGTTAGTTAGATAGTTGTACTGTAAGTGATAATCAATGCCGGCAAAGAGCTTTTTTTTTTTGTTTTAAGAAATATGATACACGCTCCACTTCAGTCACCGGGTAGACCACTTTCTTGGCGCCGAGCACTAGCGCCAAAGCAAACCCCCACCTATCCCAGTAGTGAAGTCGCCGACTTTACAAAGGGGATCAGGGTTCACAAGCGGTCAGTCCAAGAATGCATGGGGGTTTGACCAGGCTGACCTGGGTTCTGCAGGAACTATACCGGCCAGATTATATGCTGCTGTGCGGTATATAGGGTTTTTCCGAATGGGTCCAGCTGAGGTGTAGATAATATCTGCAGGTTTTCGACCAGTTTCGGGGGTGGAGCAGGCAAGTTGAAAGTGAGACTGGACTATGCTTTGTGGTGTCTGGCTTTTTTTGGAGTCGGGTAGGCATCATGGATGCAATGGGGTCTCAGGGTCTTTCGGTACATGTCATACGATCGGTAAATATTGTGGCAATGGGTAAGTAGATATCTCCGGGTGGGCATGGGTATCTTTAGATACCAATGAAATATCTTCAGAGGCTACCAGGTACCTACAGATACCTCCAAGTATCATTGCTATTTTTCCCACCCCTTTATTTCCACTATGAACCTCGAATTCCTTACACTTACATTCTTCCTTATAGCCCCTCCGCCGTCACTGTTCTCCGGATACCCTTCATCTTTACAATTCTGAATCGCAAACATTTCTTTTTTAATTGTCAAGTTAGATATATGCAACAGTTCAGGTGAGAGTATAAGCTCACTCGCAGGATCCGCACTAAGTCATGCACCCCTAGCAGTCCTTTTGACTGAGGGCCATAAGTGATGCCGGTCGAGATACCATATCACACCAGGATAGTCATGCAGGTGTAGAAACCGCTAACGCAAACGTCAGTGTTCTGGTCAATCTGTGCAGCTATATACGCACGTCCCACTCGTTTGCCCCCAGATATCGGTAGTACTGCCAGGCCCGGTAGGATGAGCGTCTGGGAGCTGGGCTGCAGCCTAGATGTCCTTCCTTGTCATCTGCGGACACTAAAGGGGACAGCTTTTTGACCGGAGTGAGTTTCTTAGGGAGTGGGCTGAAATACATCAATAACTGGGTCGGCCCATAGCACTTACATATAAGACATTGGGAGAAAAATAAAAGCGAAATAACGGAGAGAACAGAAAAGGTGGTTAAATAGGCAGACAAACTAACTTGAGTAATCACTTAAAGTGGGAGCCAAAAGCCATATAGGTATCATAGAAGGAATGACTAGTTTTAGGGTTGGGATTGTGGGAGAAGAGTAATAGGGATACGGTTAATGAAAAGAAAGGTAATCATACAGTACATCTCTGACAAATGTAAACATGATAACAATACTCATAACGCACGGAACTTCCCAATTACCTTCACTGGTTTCCATCCGTACCTGGAAAGATGATCAGGGAACAAACGGGAAACATCTATCCAGGCTCGTTCCCGACTATTGCGTACATACCCCGAACCTTCAGCAATGCCAGACAAGGATTCCTGAGCTTCCTTGATTACTGCCCCAGGATCTCCAACTTTCCAACCAAGCTCTAACAACTTGCTCCATTTGCCAGAATGTTCCAACTGGCAGGTAGAATATCATTGGTTGAGCCATGACTCAAAGAGCAAGGATAAAAAAACAATTGAAGAGATCGAAACAATGAAGAGATGCCAATTCTTTCGGGCTCGATGGATTCAATCAGGGTGAATTATAACCATATTTTTATGGCTCACTAACTTATGGTACACGGGTTTTTCGATAGCTAAATTACATACTGGTACTACACTTGCAGACAACCAATTATAATATGATACCTTATTCGCAAGCAAACCATCTTGTTTCAACATTGGTCTCAAAAAAGAGGGGAAAAACTTGGGATGTTAGATGTGGTTCCTTACCGTAAGAACTGGAACAAACGGTCCCCCTGCTAGATAGTCCAAAAATTCCTCCTCCTCCTCTGGAAAAGGGGCGCAGGATGTACCAAAAAGCCCACTTCTCAGATAAATAAAAAGGGAAAAAGACCAGACCTCAAGAGGGGGGAACAACTCCAACGCTCTAGCATAAGGACCATTTATTCAAGTGCTTACGGTACCCAATGCCATTGTCAGTTGATATTTTAGGGCCGAAGATGGCTATTTTCGTAACCATGTGGCAGCCCTATTCTCACGATTGCATGTCACGTCAAGGTATCTATTTTAGTAGGTAGAGTACGGACTTCATAATATCAAAATTTCCGCCGAATCAGACACATCTTGATTTCTTCATAGGATTGCAGCGGTAGCCATTTCCAAATCAACTATCTTTTCTGTGGAGGCCTAGACAAATTGCATAGCTGGCTCAAACATTGCAACACACTACTTTTCTCTTGCTTGGTCAGAAGGCAATTCACACCCAATTGTGACCCCCAAAAAAAAACATGGGGTAAACCCCCATGTTCCCGACGAGCTACAGATAAATTTTGGGCTTGAGGTTCTTGTAGCACTGATGTTCCGCGGCGGGGCACTTGGTTTGCTTCTGCCAACAGCATACCAGACGGACAATAGCTTTTGTCTGGGAAGTATGCAAAGACATGGTGGAGGTCTAGGAAACAAAGCCTTAAACTGGGCCGCTTTTCGTTTGAACGGGCCCCACTTGGCATTTCTTGCCATATCACAAGAGATGCTGGTTATCTAGTCAAATAATTTTCCAATTCATTTCTGTTTTGAAAAAAAGAAAAGAAAAAAAGTACAGGCACTATTCGTACTTCGGCCAGGGCATATCTTGGGCAGAGCCCTTCAAGTGATTATTATTACCATAATGGGCCTCAAGGAAACTCTGGAAAATAGCCAGGTGTCTGGAATATATAATACCATAGTATCATTTTCACTGATTTTTCTCAGCTCTGGAAAGTGGGACACATTTGGGGTGGATGTAGTTGGGGGCGGTTGCTGGGTATTGGTATCTTTTCGTGCGGTACTCGGGTACTGTACGCTAAGGTCCTTGCCTTGGCATGTGTTATCAAAGGGCCCGTAAAGCAAGCATTGGTCACACTATATGCTTGAAAACAAGGGACGTTAGTTTTTTCATTCTTTTCTCACAAAACCCATATATGCATCTTAGGGCCCAATAGCCTTTATTTTATTACAAGAAAACTACTTCTATAGCCTTAAAACTGATGCCTTCTGTGGTATTATAGTTTTCTCTATCTTCATCAGGAGCTCCATCATAAGGAGCTAAGCTCGTACTGGATAACTTAGCTGTGGCTTAGGATTATGGACCATCAGAAGCGCCAATGGGCTAGCGGGTACTCCATCCCAGGTGAGAACGGGGATCCGAAAATTTATATGCGGGCAGGCCGCGGGGCCATATATGTTTTGATTTCTTTTGTAATTTTTTTCAATGAAGCGCATTGGATTTTTCTGGGTCTAAAAATCCAAATCTTGAGCTACTCTGACCTCTGTCTCGTTACAGCGGTGCGCGGTGTGTATTGGAGCCGGTGCCAAGATTGTGAGTGATATATCATGATAGTGGCTAGATTTATCGGTTCGGGTACTCGAGCACCGTACGGTTCCGTGGTGCAGGAGTCATTCCAGCACAAGGAGTCGGCTGGATGACCCTCTGCCTAAGCTAGCGCTGATGTGTTGACCGAGTCATCTTCGTCATTTCAGATGTCTTGTTGAACTGCCGGCAGGTGTGTCCTCTGTTCCAATTCGTACGTTTTTTCACAATCTCGGAGGAGCTGAGGCTGACGATTTGTTTTGGGTTTGATGCATACTCGAGTACTCGAGTACCGGTACTGGGGGTTCAGGGTAAGTGAGGCGAAACGGCTCTCATTGGTTCCAAGGTCACTTGGCCAATGAGAGAGCGGGAAGTTTTAGGGTTGGTACATTTTGAGTTCGCCTCACTTTTTTCCCCCTCCAAAAGAAGGCCGAGATTGGCTGTTTCTATGGTTACACTCACCAAACCTTGGTCGGTTAAAATCCAGTTAAGTACCAAGCTCGCCCCACTAATACTCACCCCCTACGTGCAGTACCTTATCTCAAGAGTGCTGCATTTCATTGCCAAGACCTCGGGATATATTCCAAATTCGGCAAGCTTCCCCCACTTTTTTTCATCGTTCCTCGGGACGCGACGAGGCTCAAAAAAAAAACAGGACTACCGGTATTATTCTCCTGAAATTTGCTAGTATTTGAGCCATTTTATTTCCCCCAATTTTATAGGTATTGAGAAAGAGATCACATGTCAAATTTAGCATATAGGTCTGGGCTACTGTCATCCACCCTTGCACTCTGTTCATTGTTGGAAATCGTGGATGCTGCGTAGCATGCTCGTATGCTCAGGATGTGGTTTGGTCGTTCGGATAAAGGTTTCGGAGTTGCGCTTTGTATTAACGCATCCATGGGAGGAAATGATATATCCGCCGTGAGCAAATCATGCCCCCGTCGGAAGCAGTACGGGAGAGTCAAAGGGACCGAGCAGAGACTACGAACAGGGGAAGTGTTTAGGATTCCTCTCTCTTTTTGTTGGCAAAGCAAAGGAAAGGGAGACTTGGGTGGGCAAGAGTGGATCTGTGTGGTGATCGATAGAAAGATAGAAGGATGCTTTTGCTGCGATTCATATATACTCCTGTCTTTACCGTTCAGTTAGTTAGTTCAGTTGAGCGAAAGAGTTGGATGAGAACGAGGGAACCTCCCTACTTACCCCAAGGTCGTGCGCTGGCGATCGGAGTTGTAATTCTGTTGCTGCCCCCGTTTCGCCGTTTCGTTTCGTCATTTCAAAAGCTGTCGCCGCTTAAAATTCATCAGGATATGGACTTTTGTTTCGCCCCAGCTGGGGACAAAGTTTGAGCCTACATTATTGAGGTACCTACAATATTGGATGACCTTCTGGCACTATAGATGTGGAAATTCTTAAAGTTCTACATTTTGGTCGTCAATAACACCGTAAGCATGACTATCGCGTAAGTTGGGAAGGGTAGCAAATGTTCGCGTAGTTTTCCATAGCGGTCTGTCGGTGGGGGGGGCTAGGGAGTTGGGGTGTAGCGCTTTCGGTACTGTATTAGGGCACAAGCGCTGTCACGGACTGGACGTCAAGAAGGGAAACTTGACCCTTGAAATAGTGCTTTTACAAGTACAAGGCCTTGGCTGGAGCCAGCCTCATGATCGCTTGCCTTAGAGGTGTCCTATCAGCGATGAGAACAGAGAGCTCAAACAAGCTACACAAGAGAATCCGGGGGCGCAGAGGCCATAACACAACCCCGCTTTCCACCGGTTTCAACCTCCAAAGATATTCAATCCGTGACCTCACATTCACTATTTCTTTGAGCCAACACACAACATACTAAACAACATGAATCCGCGAACCGTCTATCCTCATACTATCGGCACAGGTAACAAAAACTGTTTTAACATCACGAATAGCTACAACCATACATATGTGGACGAAAAGCCCCAGGTTCTGGAGTGGTTATCGCCACTGGAACCTCGCGTGCGCCACCAAGATGTGCGCACCAAACGATTAGATGGTATAGGGGAATGGCTTTTGCAAAGCGACGAGTTTATCAACTGGCGTGACGGCGAGGGTGAATCCGACAGGGCTATTTTGTTTTGTTCCGGGGCTCCGGGAGTCGGGAAAACCTATCTTAGGTAGGGAGATGGAGCGAGTTTAGATATACGGAGCATGGGCGACTAATAGCTGACTGGAACACTAGCTCATTAGTGATTGATACGCTGTGCGATCAGAGTGTGGGGAAGAAATCGGCCGTCGCTTGTTTCTACTACGACTTCCAGGACCAAAAGACACAAACGCCGGAAACTATATTGGGTGCCCTTGTCAAGCAAGTTATACGAGGGCTAGGAGCGATTCCACATGAGATCGATGACGCATTCCGGAAGTCAAAGGGTCAGGTTGGCGGTCGAGGTCTCCTTGTGCATGAGCTTCTTCCACTCCTACAGGCTGCCCTTGCTCCACTAGAGCGGGCTTTTATCTGCATTGACGCCTTAGACGAGTGCCTTGGGAAGTATCTGCCCGAACTTTTACGCTCATTGTATACTATTTCCCAGTGGTCTTCAAAAATACGTATATTCATTACTGGACGGCCACATATCGATCGTGAGATTAAGAAGAATGTTCCCGGGGGTGCACAGTTCGTCCAAATAAAACCAACTAGGGAAGACATTATGAAATACCTGCAGATGATGTTGGATAACGACCCCGAACCCGAAGCAATGAATGCCGATCTCGAGGCCGAAATCATAAAACGAGTTTCAGAAACTATTTCGGATGTGTATGTGATGGCAAGTTCTATTCTCAAGACTAGAGGAACCACTAACAGTTGCCAATAGATTTCTACTTGTTTCGCTAAACATTACGGCAATATTAGCAGAGGCAACAATCTACGACCGTCAAGAGCAGCTCAAGAGAATGACCAATGGACTCGGCTTAGGTGATGTCTATCGTGTGGCTTTGGACAGAATGGCGGCCCAAGGTGGAGCCAAGTCGAGACTTGGGATGGCCGCCTTAATGTGGATTTCTCGATCGGAGCGGCCAATGACAGCGGACGAGTTATGTCACGCCCTGAGCGTGCGAATAGGGTCTACCGATCTCAATCCTAAGAGTGTCCCTTCCATACAAACACTGTTGGCCTCCTGCCTTGGGCTTCTTGCCCTCGATAATACTGGGTCCACTGTCCGCTTAGTGCACTTCACACTTCAAGAATATCTCGACAGCCGCTCGGAAATCTTCCTGAACCCCTACGCAACAATGGCCGAGATTTGCTTGACATATCTTAACTATGATTGCGTCAACAGGCTTTCACCTACTTTAGATTATGAACCAACAACGACTCCATTTCTCGAATATGCTTCAAGATGCTGGGGGACTTATGCAAGAAATGAAACGACAGAAGGTGTGAAATCGCTTGCACTTCGGCTTCTCTTTAATTTCGATAGTCACATATCAGCCATACTTCTACGTCCACGCGGTTACGAGGTTCGGCCGAGCAGAGGGCCGAAAAGATTCACTGGGCTTCACTGCGTGGCATATCTGGGTATTGACGAGATCGCAGGCGCCCTGTTGCAGATCAACGATGAGGATATAAATAGAATGGATTTCGTTGGCCGCACACCACTAATATGGGCTGCTGAAAATGGGCGTGAAGGCATTATAGAACTATTCCTGAAACGAAAAGATATCGATTTAGAAACTAAGGAAACTATATCGGGACAAACAGCACTCTCCTGTGCGGCCCAGGGTGGATATGAGGGAATAGTAAAGCGGCTTCTAGATCGGGAATGGGTCGATGCTGAATCGCGAGACTGGTCTGGCAGGACACCGCTCTCATGGGCCGCCCCGTCTGGGAACGAGGAAGTGGTCAAGCTGTTACTAGAACGAATAGAGGTCAACGCCGGATCGAAAGACAATGGTGGTAGGACACCACTCTCATACGCCGCGGAGTCTAGGAATGAGGGAGTAGTGAAACTGTTTCTGGAACGGGAAGACGTCAACGCCGAATCGAAAGACAATGGTGGTAGGACACCACTCTCATACGCCGCCAGGTCTGGGAATGAGGGAGTGGTGAAACTGTTTCTGGAACGGGAAGACGTCAACGCCGAATCGAAAGACAATAGTGGTAGGACACCACTCTCATACGCCGCGGAGTCTAGGAATGAGGGAGTAGTGAAACTGTTTCTGGAACGGGAAGACGTCAACGCCGAATCGAAAGACAATGGTGGTAGGACACCACTCTCATACGCCGCCAGGTCTGGGAATGAGGGAGTGGTGAAACTGTTTCTGGAACGGGAAGACGTCAACGCCGAATCGAAAGACAATAGTGGTAGGACACCACTCTCATACGCCGCGGAGTCTAGGAATGAGGGAGTAGTGAAACTGTTTCTGGAACGGGAAGACGTCAACGCCGAATCGAAAGACAATGGTGGTAGGACACCACTCTCATACGCCGCCAGGTCTGGGAATGAGGGAGTGGTGAAACTGTTTCTGGAACGGGAAGACGTCAACGCCGAATCGAAAGACAATAGTGGTAGGACACCACTCTCATACGCCGCGGAGTCTAGGAATGAGGGAGTAGTGAAACTGTTTCTGGAACGGGAAGACGTCAACGCCGAATCGAAAGACAATGGTGGTAGGACACCACTCTCATACGCCGCCAGGTCTGGGAATGAGGGAGTGGTGAAACTGTTTCTGGAACGGGAAGACGTCAACGCCGAATCGAAAGACAATGGTGGTAGGACACCACTCTCATACGCCGCCTGGTCTGAGAATGAGGGAGTGGTGAAACTGTTTCTGGAACGGGAAGATGTCGACATCGAATCGAAAGACAATGAGGGTAGGACACCGCTCTCATACGCCGCCCAATGTTGGAATAAGAGAGTGGTGGCGCTGTTCCTGGGTCGGGAAGGGGTCAATGTCGAATCGAAAGACAATGGTGGCCGGACACCACTCTCCCATGCTGCCGGCGATGGAAGATTGGAAGCCCTGAAGATGTTTCTGGAACGTGAAGATGTCGATGTAGAATCGCAGGACCATCAGGGCAGGACACCACTCTTCTTCGCTCTCAAAAATGGGTCGCAGGCGAGAGTGACGACACTTTTGGAAGTAAGAGAGGTCAATCCTCGATCGCGAGCCCTCCTTGAAGATGAGGAAGTTTCCCAGCGTCTTAGAGAATGCTTGGATACGCTGCCCGCTCCCCAACATCACGATACTCCAACCCCCGGTCCCTCCATTGGTAACCATGGCCGAGAAGTAGAATCCCCGATACAATGTCCTGTGCAACCAAAAAACGGCAATATGAACACGCACCAAGAAAGCGCGCAATATACATCGCTGGCCCCTCTTCTTGTGGATGACCCCTATCAAAACCCTAAATGTTCTGCGCAGGAGTCGAAACCTGACTCCCCCACCTCACTCCAAGCACATTCCGCTCCACCAGCCGTTGCTGCTATTGGATCCCTTGCATCTTCGCTGCACCCACCACCACGGCATGCTTCCCAGGCTTTCGAAGATGAATCTTCAGCCATATCACGTCACAATGGAAAACGCGTTATTGCCCCCTCCCCCCTTTTTGTAATCACTATGACGGCATTGATATTTCTACTATATCTCCTATGGTGCAATTAGAAACACTACTCGTATTGTCGCGTGGGGTTCTTTATCCCGAACCCAGTTTGCGTTGTTTGCTTTTGTGCCTCCCACACACAATATTACCATCCGCTCACTGGCAACACCTGCCAATGCTACCGCTGGTGCTGTGTACGCTGTATAATATCTCCTTGGAAACTAAGCATTATCTGTTTTGCTCTCAGTTCCTATTCACTAATTGTTTATGTTCTTTGTGGTTCTCTTAGCAAGCCTTTGTATAGAATTGGCCAAGACTACATTTTCCGGGTTTTTCTTACCTCTTTTTTTTTGTCCTTTTGGGGAGCGCTAGATAGGTTTCTCTGCCCCCCTTTTCTCCCCCTTCCCCTCTCTTCCCTCTTTTCCAGTTTCACACATCTACTAGACTTTTCTATTTCACCAATGCTGAGTATTGCCATGTTGTAGGCAAGTGGAGTTCGTTACAATCTTTTAAGCCTTGGTGATTTAAACAGTAACAGTACCAGCGAACATTTTACACTTCTAAAAGAACAGTGATAAAACGAAGATGAGAACAAGCAGATCACAGCATCAGCTTGCCCACAACCCTTCCCTCCTCCCACAGGTACTTGCTCTGCCCAGGAGGAATTCATGTCTCGTACTTCCCCCACCGCCACCACCCGCTATCCGCCCAGCCCCGCGATTTTGGAACAAACAAAACAGTTCTCGATATAGAGGACTGTCTGGGAAAGCGGCACAGTTTTTCCCCTCTAAATTCGAAAGACCGCACTCGACAGTAGTACCCGCAGTTTTCACCAATGATGGTCGCTGTAGTCATCTGCTGGGAACTCACGGGACATTAAGGGAACACCAAGGGAGCGGTGGGTGGGTCGCTGACGGGAGCGGTTTTCAAGAGAAAATTTTTTTTGCTTACCAGGAGAGAAAGCATACCCACCCAGCGTGGAAATCATGGCTTTTTTTCTTTTTTTCTTTTTCTTTTTTGAATATTCCATCTCCCCTTTTTCACATCCATATTTTTCTGACAATTTTCTTTCCTGGTGAGGTGGCACGGTCTATTCCCACAGAACCAAGACCAAAGATGTCCACCCTTCCCACAAACATTTTTTTAAAAAAAAGATCTCGATGGATATTCTTATCATACAATAGTATACTATATGACACAAAATATCACTCGGTACAGTACAGTACTCTCTTGGCAACCTCTATTTGACATATATTTTCCCTTTCCGTTTTCTACACACCTTTTTCTTACTCTATCCTCCTGGCACATTTCCTTTTTCCTATCTTATTCCTTTTGGATTGGGCTTTTATTTATTTTTGGTGATTAGGCAGTTTTGATTAGTTCTTGATTATTATTGGGTTGCTTTTGTCGTCTCGGTCGAAATGTGTTTTTTTTAACCTTTAGGTTTCAGGGTGTATACTGGTGTGGGAGAAATGATGTGTTAAGGGCTGAAGATGAGAAACATGTTTCTTCCAAGTTAATAATGGATGAGGTTATCACAGTTCTCTTCATATGATATTTTCGGCAATTTGGTCTTTCTCTTTTAATTTGTCCAAGAGTTTATCAAAGTCGTTCGAGTTAAAGTTACTCGTGCCAAGGTTGTGGCATGCTGCCACAACCCCCGGGCTCGCAAGCTCACAACCGGGGGCACTCTAAAGAGTGCTTGACAGCTCAACACAACATTGCGGCTCAACACAACATTGTGGCTCACTGTACAAAATCTGTGGCTCAACACAACTTTGTGGCTCAATACAACATAGTGGATCAACAACACTTCGTAATTCAATACCATTTTATGGTACAATAGCACAGTATTATAGAATATAGCTCCATAACTCAAGTTCAAGTGAAATGTAATATCAGTTTAACCACATCCAATGCCACCAAAGTCATTACAAAATATGTCAAAAGCATCATCCATCATACTCCCCAGTCAGCAGGGTGAGTCCTGCACTGATATCAAAGCCCGGATTCAAGCCGCAATTATGGATCTTCATAATAGTGGAGATGTTGTTAGGTATTCTACATATTCCCCTATGTCAATATGTATCCTGCGACAGGCAACAGCTCTCCGTTAGTCTTCTTCGAAATAATGCAATACTTCTCTCCGTTATTGTACCGTTACTTGGTTCCTTCCTTCTATCAGGACCTTGATTATTATTCTTAGACCGTTGTCTACATTCCTTGCTTGAACGCTAATAATCAAGTTGTATCGTGATAGAACTCTCGAAGTGGTAGAATAGATTCTATTCTTGATAGTATAGGTAAGAAAGTATAATAGGTGGTTGCGTGAAGAACTAACTACCAGGCTCTACTGGCCTCCTTTTATAGTCCTTCACTCAACCCGCTTATAAATCAAAACAACTATGAGTCATAATCGTGACTCATGAAAAGCATCATATGACCGCATCATTGGTCATGTGCATAAACCACATGACCTCTCAATAGGTCATGTGCGTGAAAGTAAACCAAACTGCGCAGCCCCCTTGGCCTCGTGCGCTGCCCCCAGGACCTCTTAATAGGTCATGTGCATGAAAGTAAATCAACCTGCGCAGCCCCCTTGGCCTCGTGCGCTGCCCCCATGACCTCTTAATAGGTCATGTGCGTGAAAGTAAATCAAACTAAACCCTCATGAAGAATATCTTCGTCATGGTGAAATGTCTTCTTCCACTCACTGTCCGCAAACATCTCCTTCCACTATCTGCCACACAACCATGACAGATGTAACCGGTACTGGTTACTGGTTTAGAATTTTCAGGTATCAGTTGATACTGTTTGAGTTTTGAATTTGTTTCAGGAAACGAGGTGTGCCTCTAGCCTGATAGTATAGGATTCGATACTGTATATGTTTTATGTTTGGTTTCGAGTATCAGTTTGATACTCTATATGTTTTATGTTTGGTTTTGAGTATCAGTTTGATACTCCATATGTTTTATGTTTGGTTTCGCGTATCGGTTTGATACTCTATATGTTTTATGTTTGGTTTCGAGTATCGGTTTGATACTCTATATGTTTTATGTTTAGGCTTCAAGGCTACCAAATAGGAGTCTTACATATTATGAGATTAAGGCTTCTGGTAGCCTAGGAAGTGTATTTAAGAACTGCTATTCTTCTCGTTAGAAGGAGCAGACTTCGGCAGACAGAGTTTTTTAATATACTTGGTTGAACAGTTACTCTCTTCAGTTCGCTGCAAGAATCTTTAGTTTGAGACCTACCAAACATCTCGGAGACTTCAGTAGTTGCGATACAGTAAGAAGTCTATTCAACAACCTTGGCTAAAGCCTCCGGACTTGATTCGTTAGTTACCACCTTGGTACAAAACAAAGCCCGTTAACCCTACGATTGCCGCATCTCCGGAGAGGGAGTTACATTTTTTTAACTTCAACATGTTATCAAGATAGAAGGGGTTCCAGGACCAAGTAAGGGCAAGGCCCCGGAGGAAGGTTCTAAACAGCATACACGGGATTCCAAAGGACGGTTCACAAAGACTCCAGCATTGGAGCAGTCAGCAAGCGATGCATCTGCTAGGCAGTTAGTGTTAGGCATATGGAAATCCGAGACATGTGCACAGACCCACGGTAGGGTAACTGCGCACAGACCCCCCATTTACCGGAGCCAACACCCCCCTCCGGCCCCCTTATGGAGCCCGCACGTCATTAGCGAGATTGCGAGAGTTGCGTCCCATGACTAAAATGTCACATCAATGGAGCCCACTTCATAACACCATATACGTTGCCGCCGTCCGTCCGACCGCATGCTGTTCGCAGGATATATAAGAGGGGACCTTTGGCGACATCTGGGAAGTGGAACGGAGGAAATCCGTAGGAGGCGCATTGAGATAGTAGGCTACAAAGTTAGGCTTCGTAAACTATGGGCCGAAAGTGACGGGACGTTTTCGGCGAAATACTCCCAGCGGATATCCCAGTAGTGGAAGCTATTAGGGGTATACCGAATCCACCCATACCCTTCTGAGATCAGCTGTAGGTTGGTTGGTCCTAGTACTAGGACCCTCTATGGAGGACGGCGGACCAAGGGGAAGCACGCTCAGAATGGAAGACCTAGATAAGTCGGAGTCCCCTAAGACATTGACACGTTGGACGCAGACTTGCGATTGGCACTAGGTGGCCCGGCATGAACCTGATTACTTCATGACCGAAGAGACGACTGGGACAATAGTCAATAAGACTAAAGTCATATAAAAAGTCTATGCGGACATCTAAGTTGGAGGCTGCTGTTTGGTACAACAAATAGCGCAGTCATCTCAACGGAGGAATACTATTCCGTGTCTGCGAGAGGGTGTGATAAGTTTCAGGGTCAAACGGTGTTCGCACTTATAAGATTCTGGACGTTTGCGTATTAAAACCAGAGTGGTACTACGGAGGCATAGTAGTTAGAGGTAGTCCGCGAACACTCAGACGCGGGATATAAATATCGAAGTGCCTCTCGAGCTTTACAGACATCATCAAGCAACGGAGAAGAGATCTTATCAATATAATATTGTTTCACACTTTAAAAATCTTTACCTTATCTTACTCTATTGAGACGAGCCTTCCTCGACAGATTCTCCAATCAAAGATTTTGGGCCTACCTCTCTCAGTTATATACTTGAGTTTGGCGTCCGCCTAACTGTTAGCCAGAGACACTGCTGAACAATCAACAGGAGAATCATTACAACAACCACTGGAACCGCCAACCACTACCCCCAGAGGGTACTTAGAATCTCCAAGAAAGCCTACAGGTACATGAGTACCTCCAGCACCACCAAGTAATGATCCAGATAGCTCCGATAGTGACAAAGAATCAGACGACATGGCTTCAGAAGCAGGACCCTCAGAGTCTGGAGCCCTAGCACCAGAGGTCCCAAGACCACTGACACCTAGGCCTAACCCAGTCGTTACGGCTAAACTCAGTATCAAAGTACCTTTGTCCAGCAAGTTTACTGGTGAAGGAGATGATCTCCAACCAGAAGCGTTCGATAGATGGTATCATTCAGTACAGTTATACCTACGGATCAATGGATTATGGACGAGCAAGGCTGAAGGAGGAAACTATTGGATCCTCTATACTGAAGGACGAGCTAAAGAAGCAGCTTTCCAAGCAGCTGAGTATTTCGGTGAAGACATGACCAGAGAAGACCTTGTTGGATTCCTACGAGAAAGATTCCAATCTTTGAAACAGAAAGATGATACCTATCGCAAGTTCCATGAAATCACGCAAGTGTATAATGGCAAGATACAGAGAATATCAACCATAGCAACCGACAAGCGGATATTTCGATCACACCTACCTGCAAACACCATAAGCGACTATGCTTTCATCCAACAGTTCTTTAAGAGCACGTATCCTAGACTATGGCAAGAAGCGGAATTACAGCATGCTGAAACAGATACTGTTATAGAAGTTATACAAAATGTGGAAAGCATAGATCCTATCCTAAAAAGTACTAGCGCCTATGGGAAGGAAAGATTCGAGAAACCAGTAAAAGAATTCACTTCCAAACAAGAAGGACGGAAAGACAGTCGAAAAATAAACACCAAGCCACACACCAAACCTAACGAAAGAAAAGAAAAAGGCTTGTGCTATACCTGCGGAGGGAAAGGCCATCTGGCACGAGACTGCCCGAGCAAAGATGACAAGGGCAAAGGCAAAGGCAGAGCAAAGGTGAAGAAGGAAGTCACCTCCAATAGAGTGGAACAGGAACAACTAGCAGAAGAAGTGTTTATCAATGGTATGAAAATTGAGGAAGACAAAGAAGACATCCTCATGATGGCTGCTAGACCAACTAATGTCAAACCTGATAACACTCTTGAAGGAACAATGCACATCAATGGCAAAGAAGCTAGAGTCCTGTTTGATACCAGATCAATAGGAGCGAACCTGATTAGCACCACCTTTGTCGCTACGCACGGAATTCCTTGTCAAGAATTGAAGACACCAATCAGAATACACCTAGCTCTGAAAGGATCATGATCCGAAGGTTATAAAGAATGTTCAGTCAACATATCAGCAGAAAAGCTGAGTGCACCAGGGACTAGAATGTTGGTTGGAAACCTAGCAAAATACGATGCACTAATAGGAATGCCTTGTCTGGAACAATACTAAGCTCATATCGAATGTGGCAAATTAGCTATCCTGTTTCCCAAACAGAATGTTCGAATTATTTGCATACCTACTAGTGGCATGATGCAAGCAGCAGTGCTTAGAACTGAAGATGTTATGGACCAATACCCGGAAGTATTTCCCGAGGAAATACCAGAAAACCTGCCACCTCCAAGGAAGATAAATCACAAGATTGATCTCCAGCCAGGAAAGGAGCAGCGCTCTTTATCCACCTACTCAATACCAGAATGATGGGCAACAGACATGAGTATATGGCTAAGAGAAAAGGAGAAAGCAGGAATCATCAAACGACAAGCAGTTTCATTGGTAGCACACGTGTTTGCGCAAGAGAAAAAGGGCAAGAAATGAATGAGGCCATTAGCGGACCTCACAGCGAGAAATGAGATTACAATCAAAGATGTTGAGACTATTCCAAACCAAACGATGATCCTGAATGCTCTAGCAAGGGCAAGATACCCCTGTAAAATTGATCTTAGCGATGCCTACTTTCAAACAAGAGTGGAACCAGAAGATGTAAGCAAGAATACTTTCAAAACACCATTTGGATGTTGCGTCAGCAAAGTTATGCTACAAGGAGATATGAATGCTCCAGGGACCTTCATGCGCATAATGTCCATTTTATTTGCCGACTACCTGGGATGGTTCATGTGGGTATATATTGATGATATACTCATTTTTTCCAATACAGAGTTTGAACATTTGAAACACATATCTCTGATTTGCGACAAGCTCAAGGAAGCTCGATTCTGTGCAAGCGGGAAGAAATCAGAGTTCTTCGCCACAAGCATAGAAGTGTTAGGCTATGTTATCAATGATGAAGGACTCTGTAACCGGTACTGGTTACTGGTTTAGGATTTTCAGGTATCAGTTGATACTGTTTGAGTTTTGAATTTGTTTCAGTAAACGAGGTGTGCCTCTAGCCTGTTAGCATAGGGTTTGATACTCTATATGTTTTATGTTTGGTTTCAAGGCTACCATTTTGGAAGCCTTATATGTTATGAGAATAAGGCTCTCGGTAGTCTAGGACGTGTATTTAAGAACTGCTATTCTTCTTGTTAGAAGGAGCAGACTTCGGCAGACAGAGTTTTCAATATACTTGGTTGAACAGTTACTCTCTTCAATTCTCTTCAAGAATCTTTAGTTTGAAACCTACAAAACATCTCGGAGACTACAGTAGTTGGGATATAGTAAGAAGTCTATTCAACAACATTCGCTAAAGCCTCCAGACCTTATTTCGTTAAGTTACCACCTTGGTAAAGAACAAGGTCTGTTAACCCTACAATTACCGCATCTCCCGAGAGGCGGTTACATTTTTTTAACTTCAATAAGTTATGAAGAGAGAAGACGTTCCAGGACCAAGTAAGGGCAAGGCCCGCGAGAAAGGTTCTACACAGTGCACACGGGATTCCAAAGGACGGTTTACAAAGACTCCAGCTTTGGAGCAAGCAGCAAGCGACGCAGCTGTTAGGCAGTTAGCCAGAGACGCTGCTGAACAGTCAACAGGAGAATCATCACAACAACCACGGGAACCGCCAACCACTACCCGTGGAGGGTACCCAGAATCCCCAAGAAAGTCTACAGGTACACACGTACCTCCAGCACCACCAAGCAATGATCCAGATAGCTCTGATAGCGACAAAGGGTCAGACAGTATGGCCTCAGAAGCAGGACCCTTGGGGTCCAGAGCCCCAGTACCAGAAGTTCCAAGACCACCAACACCTAGGCCTAACCCAGCTGTTATGGCTAAACTCAGTATCAAAGTACCTTCGTCCAGTAAGTTTACTGGTGAAGGAGATGACCTCAAACCAGAAGCGTTCGATAGATGGTATAATTCAGTACAGTTATACCTATGGATTAATGGACTACGGACTAGCGAGGCCGGAGGAGGAAACTATTGGATCCTCTATACTGAAGGACGAGCTCAAGAAGTAGCTTTCCAAGTAGCAGACTATTTCGGTGAAGACATGACCAGAGAGGACCTTGTTGGATTCCTACGAGAAAGATTCCAATCTTCGAGACAGAAAGATAATACCTATCGCAAGTTCCATGAAATCACGCAAGTGTATAATGGCAAGATACAGAGAATATCAACTATAGCAACCGACATGCTAATGTTTCGATCACGACTACCTGCAAATACCATAAACGACTATGCCTTTATTCGACAGTTCTTCAAGAGCATGCACCCTAGACTACGACAAGAAGCGGAACTACAGGATACTGAAACAGACACTGTTATGGAAGTTATACAAAATGCGGAAAGCATAGATGCTACCTTAAAAAGTACTGGCGCTTATGGGAAAGAAAGGTTCGAAAAACCAGCAAAAGAATTCAATCCCAAACAAGAAGGACACATGGAAAATCGGAAAACAAACTACAAGCCCCACTCCAAACTTCAGGAACGAAAGGAAAAAGGACTTTGCCATACTTGCGGAGGTAAAGGACATCTAGCAAGAGATTGTCCTAGCAAAGATGACAAAGGCAAAGGGAAAGGCAAGGCAAAGGTAAAGAAAGAAGTCACCTCCAACAGAGTGGAACAAGAACAATTAGCGGAAGAAGTGTTTATCAATGGTATGGAAATAGAGGAAGAATAGGAAGATATTATCACAATGGCCGCTAGACCAAGAAATGCCAAACGTCATGGCGCTCACGAAGGAATGATGCATATCAATGGCAAAGAAGCCAGAGTCCTGTTTGATACCGGATCAATAGAGGCAAACCTGATTAGCACTACCTTTGTAACCACTCATGGGATTCCTTGTCAGGAACTAAAAACTCCGATCAGGATACACCTAGTCATGAAAGGATCACGATCCGCAGGTCATAAAGAATGTTCAGTCAACATATCAGCAGGAAAACTGAGCGCACCAGGAACCAAGATGTTGGTCGGCAACATAGCAAAGTATGATGCGCTAATAGGAATGCCTTTCCTGGAACAACATCAAGTGCAGATCGAATGTGGCAAGTTAGCTATCCTGTTTCCAAAACAGAATGTTCGAATTATTTGCACACCCACTAGTGGCATGATTCGAGCAGCAGTGATTAGCACTGAAGATGTCATGGACCAACAGCCGGAAGTATTTCCCATGGAAATACTGGAAAATCTGCTGCCACTAAGAAAGATCAATCACAAGATAGATCTACAACTAGGAAAAGAGCAGCGTTCATTACCTACATACTCAATACCGGAACGATGGGCAACAGACATGAGTATATGGCTAAGAGAAAAGGAGAAAGCAGGAATCATTGAACGGCAAGCGGTTTCTGCGGCAGCTCCAATGTTTGCTCAAGAAAAGAAAGATAAGAAACACATGAGACCAATGGTGGACCTTACGGCCAGGAATGAGATAACGATTAAGGATGTTGAAACCATTCCTAACCAAACAATGATCCTCAATGCTCTAGGAAGGCCAAGATACCAAAGCAAAATCGATCTTAGTAATGCCTACTTCCAAACAAGAGTGGAACCAGAGGATGTGAGTAAGAACGCTTTTAAGACACCATTTGGATGTTTCGTTAGCAAAGTAATGCTACAAGGAGATATGAATGCTCCAGGAACCTTCATGCACATAATGTCCGATCTATTCGCCGACTATTTAGGACAGTTCATGTGGGTGTATATTGATGATATAATCATTTTTTCCGATACAGAGTCTGAACACTTGAAACATATATCCTTGATTTGCGACAAGCTCAAGGAAGCTCGATTTTATGCAAGCAGGAAGAAATCAGAATTCTTCGCCACTAGTATAGAAGTGTTAGGCCATGTTATCAATGACGAAGGACTCTCACCAGCACTGCAAAAAATTTGTGAAGATCGAAGAATGGACTACGCTACAGACCAAGAAACAACTACAGGAATTTCTAGGAACAGTCAACTACATCAGTCAGTTTTTGCCACACATTGCAACCATTTCATCACCCCTAACGGAACTCACTGGAGTTACAGAATTTGTATGGACTGCCACCCAAGACCAAGTCATGGATAATGTTAAGCGAGTTGTTTCAAAATACGAGGTTATGAAACGGCTACAATATGATTCGTCACTTCCAATATGGTTAATAACCGACACATCCAACACAGGCGTGGGAGCATGGGTAGGACAAGGAGAAACCCCCGAGAATGCTAGACCAACTTCACTTCATAGCAGGAAATTCTCTAACGCCCAAATGAATTATGGCACAACCGACAAGGAAGCACTCGCAATAGTTTATGCGCTGATGGCATTCCACTGCATACTTGCAGGCAGCAAGTTTACCATCATCACAGATTATCTACCTCTGACGTACCTCAAGACTAGCAGAACATCCACCAAAAAACAGCTACGATAGCGAGGGTTCACTGGGAAGTATGACACCAAAATAGTATGCAGACCAGGAAAAGAGAACTATTTAGCAGATGCTTTATCCCACCTTTATGATGAGAACGATGATTACCCACATACTACAAATGATCCTACATTAGAAGACGATTTACCTAGTTCCTCACCTATCTCATCCTTTCTTTCTTGCGAAGAATCTACTATTGAATACGAAATGTCACGATTCGAAGCCCTCACAGTTGTGCACATTGGTGCTCATTCAGAATGCGGAAGCAACTGCAGCCTGGAGCAAGCACAGCTAGACACAGAGGATTACAGAAATAGTGAACCCCTAAATGATTGGGGAGACCATCGAAGTTATACCAGTAGTAGGAGTCAGGAGGAACTTGAACATGCATCAATGCATTGGGCATTCTGCAACATACCCTTCTGCCCTGACCACGCGGAATTGAAACCTAAGTCCAAGATCTATGCCAGCTCTCCCTGCAGCAGCCTGCCAGTTATCGAAACTCCACCTAACAGCAATGATGACAACAATGACAGAGATACCCATTCACCACGCCCCCGCCTCGATATGTGAGCCATTAAAGAGCGTGTCAAGAAAGCTTTAGGCTGTGGCATACCCCCTACCGAATGTCATAAATCGGAGTACCCTGAACACCACCAAAACGAACCCCTCTATGGAGGGCCCCTCGCATACCTAAACGAAGTTCCAGTAGTGGAACCACCCTCCCTACTTCACGAGAAACGTCAACTCTACAAAGTCTTTGAGACACCTGATGAGGAGGCGGAAGTAACGGTATTAGAAAGAGTGGTGGATGAAAGAGATATCATTCAGGGAGTGGATGATATGAAGAACATCTGGAGGGAACAGATGGTTAAAGGGTATAGAAACGACCCTATCTATCAGTTAGCGAAGGATTCCAGCCTCACTTCATGAAACGGAATGATGCAGCATTACCGAATACGTAATGGTCTACTCTATGCGACTACAAGAGGGGGAGAAGATTGCCTTTACATTCCGAATGGTCATGGAGTGAATGGAGAAACACTAAGAGAACTGATGATAGGAGAAATACATAATAAAGGACACTATTGCGCTGAGCGAAACCTCCGGTATGCAACAGAATACATCTACTGGCCAGAGATCAGGAGGGACTTCAAAGACTATGTCCAACAATGTGACATATGTCAACTGAATCGGGAAAGAACTACATTACCTACCGGCAACACCCTTTCACTTCCTTTTCCATGCGAGATATTTTTGAGCTATGCTATCGACTTCATGGGTCCATTCACTAAGCTGAGAGGATATGATTCAGTATTGGTGGTAGTAGATAGAGCGGTTGGGTTCAGCTGGCTGATACCAACATCAGTAAATGCTACTGCGATTTCGACGATGGAATTACTCCGGCACCACATCTTTACGCCGCATGGAATACCCACGTCGATTGTTAGTGATGCTGACCCTCGGTTCAACTCCCAGTTTTGGAAACAAACATTGAAGATGATAGGAGTCGAACACATTATGGCTACGCCTGGCCACCACCAGACCAATGGAAAAGCAGAAAGAAACATTCGAGAACTGAAAACAACATTAAGGAATGTTGTTAATGCATGCTAGTCTAACTGGCTTACCTCCCTCCCTGAAGTAACAGCTTACTCCAATGCAGGTCACTACGATACTATTGGAATGTCCCCATACAAAGCTGTGTATGGACGAGAATACCAACTGCTCGATACCTATAAAGTCAATGCTACAACAGTACCCACATCCGATGATTATTACAATCGACACCAAGAGATCAGAAATGCGGCATACCAAGCGTTACGGTTAGCTAGAGCAAGATCAAACCGAGTGGCAGCTAAGAGGAGGGACTCACGCAAACCTGTCGAGATTGGGGAAAGGATTATAGTTTGTGGGGACCAGTTCGTAGCGGAAACTGGCAGATCTTGGAAATTGCAACCACACTGGCGAGGCCCTTTTACAGTACTTGAATTTGATGAACACACCCAGAACTATACAGTTAGCATGGATGCAAGAATGTATCGAAGGAAGAACGGAGTGTTCTACTGTTCGGTAGTCAAACCTTACCACTCTAAGGATGATTTCCGGTTTTCAGGACGAGCATTAGTGAAACCGGCACCCATCCTTATCAATGAAGAACAGGAATGGGAAGTTCAATCAATCCACGATTATAGGGAACGATATGGCAAAGGACAGTTTTTGGTTAGTTGGAAAGGTTATCCCGCAAGCGAGAATAGTTGGCAACCAGTAGAAGGTTTGGAACATGTGATAGATTTGATTCACGCATGGTGGACAGATAACATGCCAGGGGATGAGTTTCCTACGGTATTTTCTGAGTTTATTCCTATGTGTTATTCTCCTACAAAAGATGGCGTTGAGAGCTATCAAGATGTACCCCCAGTTGACAGAGGTTTTTGGGATCCGTATTTGAATTCTGATTATGATAGCGAGGATTAGGAATTTTCTTGTTATGTTTTGAAATAAGGGTTTTATTTTGTTTTCGGGGTATAACTGGTACTGGTTACTGGTTTAGGATTTTCAGGTATCAGTTGATACTGTTTGAGTTTTTAATTTGTTTCAGGAAACGAGGTGTGCCTCTAGCCTTATAGTACAGGGTTTGATACTCTATATGTTTTATATTTGGTTTTGAGTATCGGTTTGATACTCTATATGTTCTATGTTTGGTTTTGAGTATCAGCGTGATACTCTATAAGTTTTATGTTTGGTTTTGAGTATCGGTTTGATACTCTATATGTTTTATGTTTGGGTTTCAAGGCTACCAAATAGGAGTCCTACATATTATGAGAATAAGGCTTCCAGTCGCCTAGGAAGTGTATTTAAGAACTGCTATTCTTCTCGTTAGAAGGAGCAGACTTCAGCTGACAGAGTTTTTTCAATATACTTGGTTGAACAGTTATTCTCTTCAGTTCTCTTCAAAAATCTTTAGTTTGAGACCTACAAAACATCTCGGAGACTTCAGTAGTTGCGATACAGTAAGAGGTCTATTCAACAACCTTGGCTAAAGCCTCCAGACTTGATATGTTAGTTACCACCTTGGTACAGAACAAAGCCCGTTAACCGTACAATTGCCGCATTTCCCGTGAGGTAGTTACAGTTAGCATAATCACGAATGAGATTACGAAGTCGCGGATGAAGATCAAACTATGCAAATGCGAATTCCAAGAGACGGAAACCGAGTACCTATGATTAACCATCAACCAAAACTGAGTTCAAGTGAACCCAGTCGAAATAGCAGCCATATGAGATTGGGCAAAACCAAACAACAAAAGAGATATCCTTTGCTTCATAGAATTCTGCAACATTTCTCGAAGGTTTATTGAAGGGTTTAGCCGAATGGCGAAACTCCTATATAACCTAACCAAGAAAGATGTCTAGTGGGGATGAGGAGAAACGGAGCGGAAGGGTTACGACGATATTCGAACAAAACTCACAATAGCATCAATACTGGTACACTTCGACCCTCAAATGGTAATGACTAGTGAAACCGACGCATCAAAATATGTCTGTTCTGGGATTCTATCTCCGAAATGTGAAGATGGAAAATCCTGCCCGGTGTTTTATTGATCGAAAGCAATGACACTGGCAGGATGCAACTACGACGTCGCCAAGAAAGAACTATTAGCAATAGTTCAAGCACTGAAGGAATGGAGACGATACAGACAGAACAATGACCATCAGGTCAGAGTTCTAACCGATTACAAAAACCTAGTTCCCTTCATGGAGACAAAAGAGCTCAATGACAGACAAATCTGATGGATGGAGAGTTTGAGCAAATACAACTTTAAAATCGAATATCAACCTAGGAAAAAAGGAGGAAAACCAGATGCCTTTACAAGGATCGCAAGTAACAAACTATAAGACAAAGAAGATGAAAGAACAAAAGAGAAAAACAGAATATTACTTCCAAAAGAATGCTTCGAAGCTATGGAATCGACAGAAATCCAGAACGAAGAAGACACAGAATTGCGAGAAGAATTGAGGAACAAAAGGAGTTCTGAGAAATAAGGGAGAGCCTGGAGAAGGGGGATAAAGAAAGAAAAAGGGTGGCCTTAGGCCTCTGTGAATGGAAAGGCCACTACCTTTGGTACAACAGAAAGATATGGATACCAGAGAACGAAATGATAAGGACAAACCTTATCAAGAAACACCATGATGACAAACCAGCAGGACATAGAGGAATGGCTAAGACAACGGAGCTGATCACTCAGAAATATTATGGGCCGGGACTGAGGGAGTCAGTCAAATAACACGTCAAAAACAGCGATATATACCAGAGAACAAAGGTGGTGCGACATGCACCATATGGGCTGTTAAGGCCCAACAAAGCACCAGAAAAACCATAGGCATCCATATCCATGGATTTCGTAATGGAGTTACCTAGGGCCAGGGGATATGACGCAATATTGGTCCGGGTGGATCACCTGACCAAAATGAGCCATTTTATACCGGTATGAATAGATATGATAGTTCTGCAGTTCGCGACAATATTCATCAAAGAAATCTTTCGACTACATGGACTACCGAAAGATATCATCACTGATCGAGGATCTATATTCATGTCAGGAATATGGAAAGAGATAACGGAAAAACTCAGAATTAAAAGGAAACTTTCTACAGCCTTCCACTTACAGATGGATGGACAGACTGAATGAACGAATGGCATATTGTATCACAAATGTGACTTAGCGAGGAACAGGTTTTCACATGACTCATAGTTATGAGTTATAGGTATGTTATGTTTCGCACATGACTTCATTAGAGGTCATGGGTTTCGCACATATGACCACTTTGGTCATATAATATGGTTATGATGATATGTTATGTTTCGTACATGACCTCAGTTAGAGATCATGGGTTTTGTGCATGTGACCACTTTGGTCATATGACTAGTTTATGATGTTTTGTATAACTCACAGTTGTGAGTCATATGTGGCGCATGACTTAAAGTATGAGTCACAAAAGGGTGAAGGGCAACTATATAAGGAGGTCACTAGGACTAAGTAGATAGGCGACCTCGCTCCTCTCCTTCCTTGGGAACCTCTCTTCTTCGTTTCCGTTTGGCGTTGGCTGTGGTGGACGCCCGTCTCCCTGTGTGCACGAGCACCGTGGGGGAACGCCTCGGCTAGTAACTTCGGGGCCTGTCTCGCTTGGAGATTCGGCCATACCCTCCTAGTCTTACGGTTCAAGT
>JACCEG010000096.1:408150-431103 GCA_014065205.1 Tuber brumale | reverse complement strand
AAAACCCTTATTTCAAAATATAACAAGAAAATCCCTAATCCTCGCTATCATAATCAGAATTCAAATAAGGATCCCAAAAACCTTTATCAACTGGGGGTACATCTTGATAGCTCTCAAAGCCATTCTTAGTAGGAGAATAACACAAAGGAATAAACCCAGAAAATACTGCAGGAAACTCATCCCCTGGCATGTTATCTGTCCACCATGCCTGAATCAAATCCATCGCATGTTCTAACCCTTGCACTGGTTTCCAACTATTCTCGCTTGCTGGATACCCTTTCGAACTAACCAGGAACTGTCCTTTGCCATATCGTTCCCTGTAATCGATAACTGATTGAACTTCCCATTCCTGTTCTTCATTGATAAGAATGGGTGCCGGCTTCGCGAATGCTCGTCCGGGGAATCGGAAATCGTCATTAAGTTGGTAAGGTTGGACTACCGAGCAGTGGAAAACTCCTGTCTTCCTTCGGTACATCCTAGCATCCATGCTAACCGTATAGTTCTGGGTGTGTACGTCAAATTCGAGTACTATAAAGGGGCCTCGCCAGCGTGGTTGGGATTTTCGAGATCTGCCAGATTCTGTCGCAAATCGGTCTCCGAAGACCGTAATCCTTTTTCCAATCTCCACAGGTTTGTGTGAGTTCCTCCTTTTAACTGCTACTTTGTTTGTTCTTGCTCTAGCTAACCGTAATGCTTGGTATGCCGCATTTCTGATCTCGGGGTATTGATTATAGTAGTCATCGGATACAGGCACTGTTGTAGAGTTGACTTTATAGGTATCGAGTAGTTGGTATTCCCGTCCGTACATGGCTTTGTATGGGGACATTCCTATAGTATCTGAGTGACCTGCATTGGAGTAAGCTGTCACTTCAGGAAGGGAGGTAAGCCAGTTGGTCTGGCGTGCATTAACAACATTCCGCAATGCTGTTTTCAGTTCTCTGATCTTCCTTTCCGCTTGTCCATTGGTTTGGTGATGACCAGGCATAGCCATAATGTGTTCAACTTCTATCGTCTTCAAGGTTTGTTTCCAAAACTGGGAGGTGAAGTTAGGCGGATGCCAAACTCAAGTATATAACTGATGGACGTAGGCCAAAAATCTTAGATTGGAGAATCTGTCGAGGAAGGCACGTCTCGATAAAATAGGTAAGGTTAAGATTTAAAGCGTAAAACAATATTATATTGATAAGATCTCTTCTCCATTGCTTGATGATGTCTGTAAAGCTCGGGAGGCACTTCGATATTTATATCCCGCGTCTGAGTGTTCGCGGACTACTTCTAACTACTATGCCTCCGAAGTACCACTCTAGTTTTAATACGCAAATGTCCAGAATCTTATAAGTGCGAACACCCTTTGACACTGAAACTTATCACACCCTTTCGCGGACTCAGAATAGTATTCCTCCATTGAGATGACTGCGCTATTTGTTATGCCCAACAGCAGCCTTCAACTTAGATGTCCGCATAGACTATTATATTGCTCTAGTCTGGTTAACTATCATTTCAGTAGTCTCTTCGGTCATGAAGTGATCAAGTTCATGCTAGGCCACCTAGTGCCAATCGCAAGTCCGAGCCCGACACGTCAACCTCTCAAGGGGCTTTGTCTTATCTAGGTTTTCCATTCTGAGCATGCTTCCCTTAGTCCGCCGGCGTCCATAGAAGGGTCCTATTACTAGGACCCACCAACCTACAGCTGATCTCAGAAGGGTATGGGTGGATACGGTATACCCCTAATAGCTTCCGCTACTGGGATATCCTCTTAGAGTATTTCACCGAAAACGTCCCGTCACCTTCGGCCCGTAGTTTATGAAGCCCAACTTTGAAGCCTACAGTTTCAATGCGGCTGCGACGGATTTCCTCCATTCCACTTCACAGATGTCACCAAAGGTCCCCTCCTATACATCCTGCCAACAGTATGCGGTCAGACAGACGGTGGCAACCTATATGGTGTTATGAAGTGGGCTTCATTGATGTGACATTTTAGTTATGGGACACAACTCGCGAAGTCTCGCTAATGACGTGCGGGCCCCATAAGGAAGCCGGAGGGGGGTGTTGGCTCCGGTAAATCGAGGGTCTGTACACGGTTACCCTACCATGGGTCTGTGCACATGTCTTGGATTTTCATATACCTAACATGAGCTTCCTCCTATCAGGCTTCGCCTCGAATGCCTTTATAACTTTTTATAATTTTCTTCTAAATACATTTTAAGACTCAGCGTGGTCAGGGTAAAAAACCTGCCAGGTTTACTTAGCCACGGTAGGAAAACCTTTTCCTCACTATCTTACTTCTGCCCTTCCTGGCATGTCTGGATTTTCATTATGAAAATTCTCCACAACTTCCTCCGCGTTTACCATACCGGTAGTAGGTTCCCATGTGTTCTCGTCTTCTGAACAGCCTTCCCACTTAATAAAGTACCACAGTTCTCACTTCTCCTGATAGCAGCCGCGTACTCATTTCCTGTAAGAACGAATCTCGCTCCTTACTATTTTCTCAACCTCCTATTGCAGATCACCATCAATGTCCTCCAGCTCTCTAGGGGGTTGCTGACGATTGTTATAAACTGACTCGTGGTAGGGTTCCAATAGTGCGATGTGGAATACGGGGTGAATGTTCCATTGATCGGATATGTTGAGCTTGAAAGCTCGTGCTGCGCGTCTCTGCATGATTTGGAAAGGACCGTATAGCTTTGGACTTAGCTTCTTTGATTTTCGATGGGTAGGAATGTTCTTTGCATTTAACATTACTTTGTCCCCGATTTTAAAGTCTGGCTGTTGTCGAGCTTTCCGGTGATAATATTTCGACATTCCTTCCCGTGTCTTTTCTAGTGACCCCCTCACTTGATTATGTATCGTTTTGATTCAGTTTGCATAGAGTGTTGCTCCTGGTTTTTGAGCTTCTGCCTCCTTCATCCACTCAGTCTGTGGCTGGAATCCGTAGTTCGCATAAAATGGTGACATTCCATGCGCGTTGGTTGCGGAGTTGTTATAGGCATGTTCAGCTAACGGTAATAGCTGATACCAGTCGTCCTGATCATAGTTGATAAAGCTTCGAAGGTAACCTTCCAGCACTTGGTTGGTTCATTCCATTTGTCTGTCAGTTTGAGGGTGGTATTCCGTCGACATTCTTCGCTTAATTTCCAGCACTTTGCAGAGTGATTCCCAGAATTCTCCTGCGAACTCTGAGTCTATGTCCGCGACGATTTCAGTCGGTAGGCCGTGCAGACTCCATACTTCTTTTAGGAATAAGTTTGCAACATCCTTGGCTGTTGCCGAGATCTGAAGTCCGATGACATGTGCCATCTTTGTAAACCGATCAACTACTACCATTATTTGAGTGTACCCTTACGACTCCGGTAGCTGAGTGATAAAGTCCACCGAGATTGATGCCCATACCGCGTAGGATATTTGCAATGGTTGCAGAAATCCGTACTTGGCATGTCTACGCCATTTATTATGTTGGCATTCATCGCAGGATCGTACGTAATCATTGACCCATGCCGCAAGTCCTTTCCAGTAGAAGTCTCTCATGATTATTTCCAAAGTCTTTTCTTGTCCGAAATGCCCTGCAACCTTTACATCATGACATCCTTCTGCGATCTTGGTATATAGTGCTTAACTACCTGGTACAAATAGTCTTTGCTTGTAATCTAGTAGATCGTCGGTTAAGGTCCAGTCCTTGGGAAAATCCTTTCCTTCGTCTCGTAACCTAATGAGTTCTTCCCTCCTTTGCCTTCAAGCTGCGTCTGATCCTATAGCTGTCTGTATCTCGTTCAGGAATTCAGGATTAGTCTACTTCATGCCTTTCTGTAGTATAATAGCATTTGACATCAAAACCTTTTCGGGTACTCCTCAAATATCATACCAATGTTCGTTGTCTTTAGCTGATGCCTGTAGGTAGCTGATGCTAGGTTCCTGTTCCTTGACGATCAAGGATCTTGTCGCTATATCAGTGCTTTCGAATCTCGCAGCTCCTCTTTCCGTATCTTCCAAGTCGTCTACTTCCATCATGTCTGAGGTGTTGACCTTTTCTACCACTAGCTGAGCTATGCAATCGCCCATTCTTATTTGGCAGTCCACATCCTTATGGTTAAAAAGTACGACTTTGAGTTTGCCATTGTAATCAGCATCGATTACTGCTGCACCGCTGGAGATACCGCTTCGGACTGCTAATCCGCTTCTTGGAGCAACCCTTCTGTAAGTTCCTTCGCGTAGTCCTACAGCTATACCCGCCCTTATTAATACTTGTCCATATTTCGGGACAATGTCATCCTCAATGGCATACAGGTCATGTCCTGCCGCCATTCTTGAGCCTTTTGTCGGTAAATATGCCTTCTTGCTCAATTTCTTGACCCTAATAATGGGTTCCTTTCCACCTCTTCGAGGCTCTAAATCCAAATCCTTTTCTCCATCCCGGTCTTCTCCTTCCTCGCCTACTCTTTCTACTAGTGGTACCAAGAAACTTTCTTCTTTCAAAGTTTTTTGTTCGCGATACGTAGCTCCCTCCTCAGGACGGTACTCCAGCCGTTTGCTTAATGCGTCAGGCTTTCCGCCCTTCGTGCCTGGTTGGTATATAATACGGAAATTGTATTCTACCAACTTCTGAGCCCATCGAATCTGACGGCCACCCCAGACTTTTGAGGTGAGGAAGTATTGTATGTTCTGATGGTCAGTAAAGACTATAATCAGTTTTTCTGTCGCGATCAAGTAGTGTCTCCATTCCTTAAATGCTGCGAGGATCGCGAGAAGTTCTTTATCATGAATTTCATAATTGCGCTCCGCCGAATTTAATTTTCTGGAATGGAAAGCTACTGGATGTAACCTTTTTTCGAAGTATTGAGATAGGATGCAACTGAGCGCGAAATCGCTAGCATTGGTTTCCACCACCGTTTCTCTTTCGGGGAAGAAGTGATGTAGTATTGGGGCTGTTGTGAAGTGGTGTTTTAGCTCCTCAAAAGCCGTATCCTGCTCAACTCCCCATTTGAAATTCTTTGGATTTCCTTGTAGTGTCTCGGTTATGGGTTTGCAAATAGCTGAGAAATTTTTAATAAATCGGCGGCAGAAGTTAGCGAATCCCATAAATACTTGTACTTCTCTAACCAATTTAGGTACTGTCCAGACCATTATGGATTCCACCTTTCGGGTGCTCCTAGACACCTCATTGACTGCCAACATGTAGCCGAGGAATTCTACCCCAGTTGTGTGGAATGTCGATTTCTTTAGCAATACCGCTAATTGAAAGTCTGATAGACTTTGTAAAACTTTCTTGACAGCTTTGATGTGTTTCTTTTCATCCTTTGAGTAGACGAGAATATCGTCAAGGTAACATACGACTACAACGTCCAAGTATTCCTGTAGAACTTGGTTCATCATATCTTGGAAGGTTGCCAGAGCGTTGACCAATCCAAAAGGCATAACCTTATATTCGTAGTGTCCGTATCTTGTACGGAATACTATCTTCCATTCATCTCCTTCTTTTATCCTAATCAAGTTGTAACCGTCCTTAAGGTCTAACTTGGTAAAGATCTTTGCCCTGGCTACTCTATCTCTGAGTTCGGACATTCGTGGAATAGGATGTTTGTTGAAGATAGTAATCTTATTTGGATTTTGATAATCCACAACTAGACGTAGTCTACCATCTAGCTTAGATACAAATAATATGGGTGCACCTGCTGGCGATTGGCTCCGTGTAATTTTCCCTTGTTTGATCATTGTTTCCAAGTATTCTCGTAAAGCCTTAAGCTGTTTTTCGGACAGCGGATATATCGGCCCCCAGGGGGGAGTTGATCCCGGAATCAATTTGATTTCTTGATCAAATCTCCATCTTGGGGCTAGTTTTTCTGCCATCTAGGCTTCAAACAAATGTTTGTAATTCCAGTATTCTTTAAGTAATGATTCGAGTTTCACCGTATTTTCGATAGCTCCGATTCTTCCGATACGGCAAGCATTAGGATCCCAAGCGACGGATTCATCATATTTGAACATATCCGCTATTCCTTTATCTTCTGCCACACAGTTTTCCCAACATTTTGCGGAGAAGGTCCAATTTTCTGCATCTTCTATGTGAGACACTGGGTGTTCACGATGCCACCAACCAAGCAGAATTATCATTCTCAAGTGACCTGCCTTAGCCACTTCACACGACACTTCAGAGATGTGTCGGTTTTTTCCTATTTCCAATATAATAGGGAGGGTGTAACACTTTCCTCCTGAGGCAGCTGACGATCTGTCAAAGCCTAAGATATCAACTGCATTGTTACGCTCCACGGTAGGAATGCGAAGGTCTTCAACTAGGTCCTTATTAATAAGGAATACATTGGATCCCGAGTCTAATAAGACTTTAACTTTGTATCGCTTATTGTGTATGTGGAGGTAAGCGATCCCCTGCGGACAGTTGTATTGTTTTAGTTTTTGAGCGTCTAATTCTACGCGCTTAGCGCGGATAAGACTTTCTTGGTTCTTTCGTTTAGGCATCATTGGTGTTGGGTGTAGGTAACAAGATGTTTGTTACTATGCCCACCTAGTTTCGTCCATTGAGGTCTCCTCAGATAAAGTAGTAACTCTTTAGTTCTTTAACAATCTGGGACTACATACTAAGTGGCATTTCACCAATGCGCAATTGCGCAGGACCAGCTTTCAGGCTAGATGCCTTCTCCCGACACACCAAACCTAGGCTCATAGCAGATTTTCGGGCGGTTATTAGCCATTTTACTCCCCATATGTATGGTTCTCTCTTTCACCGAGTCCTTTCCCTTAGGATTTTAGTTATCTGTCCAGCTCCCTCAGAGGAGCCTTGCACACCAAAGCGGTACATCCCTATCCCACACTCAGGCCAGAAGGCAGAATGGTACATATGTATAATACGACTCAGACTCGTGTGGTAGGTGGAATGGCTCGTGTTGGTTGTCCTCCTGTCGTTTATTATTATCAGGTAGATCTTGCATTGCTATGTCCCAACTTCTTCAGTATAGTAACTTGCTTACACACGGTAGCAGGCAACCACCAGGTGACTCGAGGAACTTCATACTGTTGGCTCCCGGGCCATGTAGGCATGTTAACTATCCTCTCTTTCGATCAAGACTCTCCATATATTGATTCTTGTTTTCGAGCTCATAAGTCCGTCGTGGAGTCCCTTCACTTAGAGCCTATTGGCGTTGATCCTGAAAGGAGAGACTCGCTTCGCGCCGCTTTGATCATTTTGAGTATTGACTCCTACAGTTGCACACGGACTACCCAATCCCCGTCGTGGTCGGTACCCAATACACCCCAGCCAAAGGGGGTTCCCATTTCAATTTGAGCTCCATTTAGGACACTGAATACCCAATCGCCGCCACCGTTGGTGCCAATGAACTGACCACGGTCAGTTCCTTGTCGTCCGCCAGTTCCCAGATTTTATTAACTCGTACTAGGTTCTGGATGGCCACGACTTTGCAACATAATTTAGACTTTACAATAGCCAATCATGCTCGTCGAATTCCCATTTTTATCGGTCTTGAGATCACCGTTGCCGCCAATATATGGGCGTCTCCCCAACACGTCTGACAGGTGTGGTTTTTCTTTCCACAACGTGTGCAATCTCTTTCTTTCCTTGGAGTGTCCATTACACTCCATGGAATGCCGGTATGAGCCTAGTTGAAGCTTGTATGAGTGGTCTTTGGTGCACCTCCCAACTTTTTTCGCGGCTTTTCCGACTCGTCGTCCCTTCTCCGTTTCTGTGGTAGGGCTCCACCTCCCTTGAAATAGGGTTTATTCTCCCTTTATTGCTTTGGTTTAGAGTCCCGTCGATCTTCTCTTTTGAGCTCCTGGACTACTTTGGGCTTGGACGGTTTGTCTTGCCCGATTTTTTCTCTGGCCAGAAGTCCTTCTTCTGACCGACCACATAGCCTTAGCGCCTCTTCCCATTCTTCATCTGTTGTATACTGCAGGGCCGACAATCTGCAGACAATTTGTTTGGGAAGTTTATCTTCTACTACCTGCCTCCACGATTCTCCAGTCATGCGTGCACGTTTGTTATGGTTATGCATGATCGTTAGATAACATTCAATAGTTCTATCGTACTCGACTAGCTTCATAGCTCGAAGTGCTAGTCGTTCGGCTTCCGCCGTAGCGAATCGTTTGATCATGTCGTGTTCAAAACGAGTTCACGTTGCTAGTTCCAGTTGTTGGGTTTCCCCTTGAAGCCCAATCATAGGCTTCCTATACCAGACTGTGTAAGGAAGGACTAATTCTCCTTTCGTACGACTAACTGCATATATGACCCGTTCCCAGGCATCGTCTCAGATTCGTGGATTCCACTCAAAATAGTCGGTTCATTGAAGGATCCAGACATATATGTCTTGAGCGGGTTTATCTTCAAAGAATGGGGGTGGCTCTGATAGTCACTTAATATTCAGCGCCATCGCGCTGGCAAGTTTCTCTACTATACCAGACTGTTCTGGTATCTGTCCTTGCTTTCTCCGGCTAGGACTTCCTCTCCTTCTTCCCCTCTTATCATCATTGTCATCATCGTCACTAGGATCTCTAGGGTTACCTCCCTGGGCACCTCAGGGGGATGCATCAGCAGCTTCCCGGCTTTTTTCCTTATGCCTGCATGTAGGTAGAACATAGTACTCCTCGTTGTCAGTTTCTTGCACTGCGGGTAAAGGTGCGGGTCCTGCAGCTTCGGGATTTGGCGCAGCAGCTAACATTCTGTTTATCGACGCTATCAATACTTTTAAGGTATTGTTAGTTTCATCGTTTTGCTGCTGCTGCTGGTCCTGGGACCTGCGAATCTCCGCTTGGCAAGTAGTCTGGTTCATACACATTTGTTCCAGAGTACAGTTGACCTCTCTTTCTCGCGTGGTGCATTGGGTGCGAAATTCCATGAATTCCACCCTTAGACTAATGACCATTTGTTCCAAAGTCTGATCTCGGGCTAATGCCGACTGGCTTTCTTCCCCCAGTGTTCCATGAAATCTAGTGGTTACCTCTTCATGTTCTTGTTGATGCTTATCTTGAGCGTTTATTTTCCTTGCCACTTCTGGTATCATTTCCTCTTGGATACCCTTAACTTCACTTTTCACGCCTGCCAGCTGCATCAACAATATTGCAATATCGTTATCATAGACATCTTGTCCTTCGGCTATTTGCTGTTGAACATTAAGTAGTTTTAAGGTATTGTCTGGGGTAGCCCCCTTCAAATGTTTGAAGACGATATTGGCTTGGTCGAGCGAGGTATCTATATCCTGCCATATTCGACCCCAGGTTATCCCAAGACAGGCAGCCAACCTTGCTAAGTTTGCGGCATGGTCTCCTCCTGGTTTAGGCATGGAGGCCGTTGATATCCTAGGTGTTCTTGCGACACGGGAGGATCGGTGAGAGGGTATATTTCCTCTCCGAAATGTGGGTTCATGAGGTGTTGACGGGGAGGGACTCCATATAGCCAAATCATTGGTTTTATCCGTCATATTGGGGTGAGTGTCCATGGGTTCAGCCACCGTTATTCTCTTTCTCGAATCTTGCGGAATCTCAGCCATTGTGATACTTTCTAAATAGGCTAATTGCGCTAATAGTCCAGGATGGGTGATTACTGGTACTTCGTACCAGAGTTCTTGATATCCATTAAAGGGTTTAAGAAATCGTATGTAAGGTATCCAACGTCTGAGGTATTCCAGCGGTGTAGGTATAAAAGGGTTCGGTTGGTCTGACTCTGGACTCAAAACCTGAATCTCCTTTTTCGAGGTTTAGGATGTACTTATAGTACATATAAAAGTGTGTTAGGCCCAGGCCGAGGGGATGTCGGGCCCCCGGATGACTGTGCCGGGCTTCTTGTTATCGGAGTATTGGGTACTCCACTCAATAAGGTTTTCTGACTTGGTGGAACTCCACTCGAAGTCCGGACCGTACCAAGTACGGTATATGCAATTGAATTGATCCCTCATTGGGATATAGAAAGGTATTGTGAACCACGAGGGTTCTGTGATAAATTCTTCTTCGATTTCGAATAACTCGCTGTTGAAAACTTCTTCGAATGTCTGAATGTAGATGGGACGGTGAGGTACTTCAAAAATGAAATCGAAGTCTGAGCTGAAGGTGGAGTTTGAAGTGAACTCGTAGTTCATATAGTGAGCCTTGGTAACAGGAGAACTATCAATATACTGTTAGGCAGACGCCAAACTCAAGTATATAACTGAGGGACGTAGGCCAAAAATCTTCGATTGGAGAATCTGTCGAGGAAGGCTCGTCTCGATAAAATAGGTAAGGTAAAGATTTAAAGCGTAAAACAATATTATATTGATAAGATCTCTTCTCCGTTGCTTGATGATGTCTGTAAAGCTCGGCAGGCACTTCGATATTTATATCCTGCGTCTGAGTGTTCGCGGACTACTTCTAACTACTATGCCTCCGAAGTACCACTCTAGTTTTAATATACAAACGTCCAGAATCTTATAATTGCGAATACCGTTTGACCCTGAACCTGATCACACCCTTTCGCAGACTCAGAATAGTATTCCTCCGCCGAGATGACTGTGTTATTTGTTATGCCCAACAGCGGTCTCCAACTTAGATGTCCGTATAGACTATTATATTACTCTAGTCTGGTTGACTGTCATTGTAGTAGTCTCTTAGATCATGAAGTGATCAAGTTCATGCTGGGCCACCTAGTGCCAATCGCAAGTCCGAGCCCAACGTGTCAACATCTCCAGGAGCTCTGACTTATCTAGATCTTCCATTCTGAGCATGCTTTCCCTTAGTCCACCGGCCTCCGTAGAGGGGTCCTATTACTAGGACCAACCAACCTACAGCTGATCTCAGAAGGGTATGGGTGGATTCGGTATACCCCTAATAGCTTCCCCTACTGTATATCCTCTTAGAGTATTTCGCCGAAAATGTCCTGTCACCTTGGCCTGTAGTTTAGGAAGCCCAACTTGGAAGCCTACTATCTCAATGCGCCTTCCACGGATTTCCTCCATTCTGCTTCCCAGATGTCGCCAAAGGTCCCCCCTTATATATCCTGCGAACAGCATGCGGTCGGACAGACGTTGGCGATGTATATGGTGTTATGAAGTGGGCTTCATTGATGTGATATTTTAGTTATGGGACGCAACTTGCGAAATCTCGCTAATGATGTGCAGGCCCCATAAGGGGGCCGGAGGGGGGTGTTGGCTCCAGTAAATCGAGGATCTGTGCGCAGTTACCCTACCATGGGTCTGTGCACATGTCTCAGATTTTCATATGCCTTACAGGTGAATCGAGGGTGAGCATCGTTAACAACCGACGTAGGTATTCCATGAGGGGTGAAAATATGGTGACGGAGTAATTCCATTGTCGAAATCGTAGTAACATTTACTGATGTTGGTATCAGCCAGCTGAAACCAACCACTCTATCTACTACCACCAATACTGAATCATATCCTTTCAGCTTAGTGAAAAGACCCATGAAGTGGATAGCGTAGCTCAAAAATATCTCGGAGGGAAAGGGAAGCAAGAGGGTGTTGCCAGTAGGTAATGTAGTCCTTTCCCGATTCAGTTGACATATGTCACATTGCCGGACATAGTCTTTGAAATCTTTCCTCATCTCCGGCCAGTAGATATATTCCGTTGCGTACCGAAGGTTTCGATCGGCGCTATGGTGTCCTTTATTATGTATCTCTCCTATCATCAGTTCTTTTAGCGTTTCTCCATTCACTCCATAATCTATCGGAATGTATAGGCAATCTTCTCCTCCTCTAGTAGTGGCATAAAGGAGACAATTACATATACTGTAATGTTGCATCATTCTGTTTCGTGAAGTGTGGTTGGAGTCCTTTGCTAGTTGGTAGATGAGGTCGCTCCTATATCCTTTGATCATCTGTTCCCTCCAAATGTTTTTTATATCATCCACTCCTTGGATGATATTCCTTTCGTCCGCCACTCTTTCTAATACCGTTACCTCCTCCTCCTCTTCAGGTGTTTCGTACACTTTGTAGAGCTCACATTCCTTGTGAGGTAGGGAGGGTGGTTCCACTACCAGAACCTCATTCAGGTATGCAAGGGGCCCTCCACAGAGGGGTTCGTTATGGTGGTGCTCAGGGTACTCAGAGTTATGACATTTGGTAAAAGGTGTGCTACAGCCTAAAGCTTTCTTGACACACTCTTTGATGGCTCGGATATCGAGGTGGGGGCGTGGTGAATGGGTGTCTCTATCATTGTGATCATTGTCGGTGTTAGGTAGGGTTTCGATACCTGGTAGGCTACTGCAGGGGGAGCCGGCATAGATCTTAGTCTTAGGTTGCAATTCCTCGTGGTCAGGGCAAAAGGATATGTTGCAGAATGCCCAATGCATTGATGCATGATCGAGTTCCTCCTCACTCCTACCACTGGTATAACTTCGATGGTCTCCCTAATCGTTAAGGGGTTCGCTATTTCTGTAATCGGTTGTATCTAGCTGTGCTTGCTCCAGGCTGCAGTCACTTCCGCATTCTGAATGAGCATCGATGTGCTCAACTGTAAGGGCTTCAAATCGTAACATTTCATGTTCAATAGTAGATTCTTTGCAAGAAAGAAAGGATGAGATAGGTGAGGAACTAGGTAAATCGTCTTCTGATGTAGGATCGTTTGCAGTATGTTGGTAATCATCGTTCTCATCATAAAGGCGGGATAAAGCATCTGCTACATAGTTCCATTTTCCTGGTCTGTATACTATTTCAGTATCGTATTTCCCAATGAACCCTCGCCATTGTAGCTGATTTTTGGTGGGTGTTCTGCTCGTCTTGAGGTACGTCAGAGGTAGATGATCTGTGACGATAGTAAACTTGCTTCCTGCAAGTATGTGGTGGAATGCCCTCAGCGCATCAACTATCGTGAGTGCTTCCTTGTCGGTTGTGCCATAATTCATTTAGGCATTAGAGAATTTCCTGCTATGAAGTGAAGCTGGTCTAGCATTCTCGGGGGTTTCTCCTTGTCCTACCCATGCTCCTACCCCTGTGTTGGATGCATCGGTTATTAGCCATATCGGGAGTGGTGAAAAATTCTGATTTCTCTTTGCTTGCATAGAATTGAGCTTCCTTTAGTTTATCGCAAATTATTGATATGTGTTTCAAATGTTCGGACTCTGTATCGGAAAATATGAGTATATCATCAATATACACCCACATGAACTGTCCTAAATAGTCGGCCAATAGATCGGACATTATGTGCATGAAGGTTCCTGGAGCATTCATATCTCCTTGTAGCATTACTTTACTAACGAAACATCCAAATGGTGTCTTAAAAGCGTTCTGGCTCACATCTTCTGGTTCCACTCTTGTTTGGAAGTAGGCATCACTAAGATCGATTTTGCTTCGGTATCTTGCCCTTCCTAGAGCATTGAGGATCATTGTTTGGTTAGGAATGGTTTCAACATCCTTAATCGTTATCTCATTCCTGGCCGTAAGGTCCATCAGTGGTCTCATGCGTTTCTTATCTTTCTTTTCTTGAGCAAACATTGGAGCTGCCGAAGAACCCGCTTGCCATTCAATGATTCCTGCTTTTTCCTTATCTCTTAGCCATATACTCATGTCTGTTACCCATCGTTCCGGTATTGAGTATGTAGGTAATGAGCGCTGCCCTTTTCCTGGTTGTAGATCTATCTTGTGATTGATCTTTCTTAGTGGCGGCAGATTTTCCGGTATTTCCATGGGAAATACCTCCGAGTGTTGGTCCATGACATCCTCAGTGCTAATCACTGCTGCTCGGATCATACAACTAGTAGGTGTGCAAACGATTCGAACATTCTGTTTTGGAAACAGAACAGCTAATTTGCCACATTTGATTTGAGCTTGGTGTTGTTCCACGAAAGGCATTCCTATTAGTGCATCGTATTTTGCTAGGTTGCCAACCAACATCCTGGTTCCTGGTGCACTCAGCTTTACTGCTGATATGTTGACTGAACATTCTTTATGACCTTCAGACTGTGATCCTTTCATAGCTAGGTGTATTCTGATCGGAGTCTTCAATTCCTGATAAGGAATTCCATGCGTGGTCATAAAGGTAGCATTAATTAGGTTTGCTCCTATCGATCCAGTATCAAACAGGATTCTGGCTTCTTTACCATTGATATGCATCATTCCTTCGAGAGCGTCATGAGGTTTGACATTTGTTGGTCTAGCGGCCATCGTGATAATGTCTGCCTCTTCTTCCTCTATTTCCATACCGTTGATAAACACCTCTTCTGCTAGTTGTTCTTGTTCCACTCAGTTGGAGGTGACTTTTTTCTTTATCTTAGCTTTGCCCTTGCCTTTGCCTTTGTCATCTTTGCTAGGACAGTCTCTTGCTAGATGTCCTCTACCTCCGCAGGTATATCAAAGATCTTTTTCTTTTCGTTCCTTAGGTTTGGAGTGGGTCCTGTTGCTGGTTTTCCGATTACCCTTCTGCCCTTCTTGTTTAGAAGTGAATTCCTTTGCTAGTTTTTCGAACCTTTCTTTCCCATAAGCGCCAGTACTCTTTAGGGTAGCATCTATGCTTTCTGCATTCTGTATGACTTCCATGACAGTATCTGATTCAGCATGCTGTAATTCCGCTTCTTGCCGTAGTCTCAGATGCATGCTCTTAAAGAACTGTTGGATAAAGGCATAGTTGCTTATGGTATTTGCAGGTAGGCATGATCGAAACATCAGCATATCGGTTGCTATGGTTGATATTCTTTGTATCTTGCCATCATACACTTGCGTGATTTCATGGAACTTGCGGTAGGTATCATATTTCTGTTTCGAAGATTGGAATCTTTCTCGTAGGAATCCAACAAGGTCTTCTCTGATCATGTCTTCACCAAAATACTCAGCTGCTTGGAAAGCTGCTTCTTGAGCTCGTCCTTCAGTATAGAGGATCCAATAGTTTCCTCCTCTAGCCTCGCTAGTCCGTAGTCCATTAATACGTAGGTATAACTGTACTGAATTATACCATCTATCGAACGCTTCTGGTTTGAGATCATCTCCTTTACCAGTGAACTTGCTGGGTGAAGGTACTTTGATACTGAGTTTAGCCATAACGGCTGGGTTAGGCCTGGGAGTCGGTGGTCTTGGGACTCCTGGTCCTGGTGCTTCTGGTCCTGCTTGACCTGCTTCAGAAGCCATATCGTCTGATCCTTTATCGCTATCAGAGCTATCTAGATCATTGCCCAGTAGTGCTGGAGATACCTGTGTACCTGTAGGCTTTCTTGGGGATTCAGGCTACCCTCCGGGGGTAGTTGTTGGCGGTTCTAGTGGCTGTTGCGATGATTCTCCAGCTGATTGTTCAGCAGTCTCTCTTGCTAACTGCTGAGTAGCTGCATCGCTTGTCGCTTGTTCTTTTGCTGGAGTCTTTGTGAACCGTCCTTTGGAATCCCTAGTACACTGTTGAGAACCTTTCTCAGGGGCCTTGCTCTTACTTGGTCGTGAAACGCCTTCTATCTTGATAACTTGCTGAAGTTAAAAAAATGTAACCGCTTCTTGGGAGATGCGGTAAACGTAGGGTTAACAGGCTTTATTCATTACCAAAAGTGGTAACTAGCGAAGCAAAGTCCGCAGGCTTTTACCTGAGGTTGTTGAAAAGACTTCTCACTATATCGTGACTACTGAAGTTTCAGAGATGTTTGGTGGATCTCAAACTAAAGATTCTCGAAGCGAACTGCAGAAGGTAACTGTTCAACCAAGTATATTGAAAACTCTGTCTGTCGAAGTCTGCTCTTCTAATATGAAGAATAGCAGTTCTTAAATACACTTCTTTAGGCTACCACGAGCCTTGTTTCTCATAACATATAAGACTCCAAAATGGTAGCCTTGAAACAAAATATAAAACATATAGAGTATCAAACCGATACTCGAAACCAAACATAAAACATATAGAGTATCAAACCCTATATTCTCAGGCTAGAGGCACACCTTGTTTCCTGAAACAAAACATAAAACATATAGAGTATCAAACCGATACTCTAAAATCCCAAACTAGTAACCTGTACTGGTTATAAAATGGCTTGAGGTTATACTGCCGTATAATGGAGGAGAGCTTGGAAAAATAGTCTCTTAACAGCCACGGACAACTGGCATGAGCGCGCTGACAGTCCAATTTGGTGCTAAACTTGGTAGCCAAGTCTGAATGATGGTTAAGGAATCTTGTGATCCAATTTTTTCCCACGCTTATTATTTTATTTCCTGTTCTCTTTTCATAAAGGTAATGAGCCATACCTTTCACCATATCCAACCTTGGAGGAAATCCCCGATCATCCTGCTCCTTACACCAGGTGACTACAGCCTTCTCCTCCATCACAGTGATTAACTGATTTTCAACTTGCGCCCGCTGATGGCTTGTCCTCTCCCCGGTATACCGGTAGTAGAGTGTTGACTTAGGAACATCGAATGCCTCCGCAGCTGCTCGAATACTCTCTTGTCATCCTTCCTTCAGCGATTTAATTGCAGCTGAAATCTGTATTTCACGGCCTGTATCGTTGCGCTTCTTCACTTTAGGCATGCTGGTTGCGATGGTTTGATGATCAGTTGTCTCTATATGGTCTCTAAGCGGGGTAATTGCTTGAGCACATTGTTTCACTTTACTAAAATTGCGCCATTCCGTTTCCCGGTGATGTCCCGGATCCACGTGATTTACGTTATCCAGAGAAGGGACAAATTATTCGAGTTTTTACGGTAGAACTTTTCTGGACTCCCAACTTGGTTTCTGAAGAGAGAATTCTAAGGGGGTGTTTGGCACAGAGACAGCTGAGTGGTAAACCCAGTCAAGCTGCAGTTTCCAAACTGCAGTTTGGCTGGTTTGCATTGCCAGACACCGAAGGAAAATTGTGAAAATTGGGGTTAAAGATGGAGAAAATTAATAATCAAGAGAGAAGAGGTTAAATCCCAATTAAGAAACATTAAGTAAGTAAAACTGATGTTAAATTAAGGTTTATGGACTGAATGTTACCCTACAAAAAGGTTGTTTTCAAACTGCTGTTTTGTAACAGCAGAAACCAGTGTTTGGAAACAGCATGCAGCCAAACACCTCAACCACTAAAACTGCAGTTCGAATGGGTTTACCACTCAGCCGTCACTGTGCCAAACACCCCCTAAGTTGGCTAAGACGGGGACACCGTTCCCTTGGGGGCATGGTTGGGAGCTCCGGTACCGGTATGCAAGCTTCTCTCAGCCCTGGGTATGATATTGTCCGAGTGGTTTATTAAATTATCCCGGGCAGCAGCCCTTCAGCC
This sequence comes from Tuber brumale, assembly GCA_014065205.1. Taxonomy (NCBI): domain Eukaryota; kingdom Fungi; phylum Ascomycota; class Pezizomycetes; order Pezizales; family Tuberaceae; genus Tuber; species Tuber brumale. The sequence continues at coordinate 413,936 of JACCEG010000096.1, read as the reverse complement.
CCACAAGCCTTGCCCATTCCTCGGCAAACCTTACCACAGATGGCACAAACTTACTGCCAGGCCCCCACCGCCCTTGCCCTTACCTAAGCTTGCACCACACTCGAAAATTAAACAAAAAACCGAGCGATATGATATCGTATCACTTTACCGCCTTGTCCCTGAAGGGTTATGCACCCTTTGAGGTGCCGGTATCATACCGGCAACCCGTCCACGGCCGGGCTCGGGCGCTCGCATAGGGCGCATGAATGGAAACTCCTGCAGCCGTGCACAAAGAAAGGGACGGGTGGATGGGAACAGAAAGCTTTGTTCCCGGGTTCGAGCAAACAGCTTGGGCGCGGGTGTGGGCATGCGATAGGGGGGAGATGGGATGGATGGGGGTGGATGGGTTGCGTGGGGTGTTGTGGCGGTGGTGATAGATATTGGTTGCGTGTATTTGTGCTCGAGTACTCAAGAAGCAGATATTCACGGAGGGGTGAAGTACTGCACAGGAGTGGTGAGAACCTGCACTGATGATAGGAATATGATACTGTGTGTTAATTTAAGCATTGAACACTTGGGCGGCACGCTAAGAACTGAAGTGGTTGCAGATTGCTGGTGTAGGGTTAGTCTAATCCATCAGTCCCCGGCATCAGACTCACCCTTTCCAGTGGCGAGGGGGCAAAGGAGGCTCGCGTGTGGCTGAAGCAGTACAATTCGGCCACTGAGAATACAGGTACTGGCATGATGATATTATGGTGCTACGGTGCTGGTACTCGTACAGTACCGGTACTGTAGGGGCGCACAGGTGCTCGTTCTTGTGCTATCATATTTTATTTGGCACTTTTGCCCTTGTTATTAGGATAGGTTAGGTTGGGTTAGATCGGGTAGGGGGAACAGGAAAAAAAAAAAGGAGGAGGAAAGAAAGGGCAGCTCGTTGAATTGCTCTTCACCACATCTTCCCTCACTCTTTCTCCCTCTATCCCCTCCTCTACTGTGCTCGCTTCTTCACTTCACTCTTACTCTTGCAAGCAAAGCTTCTGCCAAGTTGTGCTTCGCTACCTTTCCTCCGTCCTCCTTTCTCTGTCCTCTGTCCTCCCTCCCTCCTCTGTCCTCTGTCCTCCTCCCCCCCTTCCCTTTACTTTGTCTAAACTATTTTTTTTCTCTTCTAGAAAAATAAACAAGCAAGCGAATCTTTACAACTACTCATTCCATGTCGGCCGCTACCCCCGACACACCCACCTCTCCAACCCCTGCCCCCACCCCATCCGCCGGTAGCACAAACGGTAGCCAGGTTCAGCGGCCGGGACGCTCGCTATTCGGCTTGAAAAAGAAGTCGACGCAGAGCCTCAGTGCCCCGTCGTCATCGTCCAATACCCTCGCTTCAGCCGGGAGCTCGCTGAAGAGTGGGGAAAGCGTGGAGAGTTTGGACAGGGCTTCTGCTGGCTCTACGGGGTCTACCGTTACTGCTACTGCCGCCGGAGGTGGTGGGGCGAAAGGGGCGGAAGGAGTAGGGGGGGTGAAGAAGCGGAAGGGAGTTTTTGGGAGGAAGGTGAAGAATGATTCGGGTGGTGCTAGCTTTACGAGTATTGAGGAGGATAAGGACAATGAAGGGGAGGGCGGTAGTGGTAGAGGGGGAGGAGGAGGAGGGGATTCTTTGAAGGAGAATGGAAAGGAACGGGGCGCCAGTGAGGATGACAGGAATAGTCTTCTGTATGGTTCGGACGAAGATGGGTAAGTTGAGCTTCGCTTGACTTGATTCACCGGTTTTTTTGTTTTTTCTTGCCTTCACACCGAACATGTGTTCTATTACTATAGTATGCCTTGGATATAAGCTCAGCTTATTCCCACGGGTATATTTTATTATCTCCTTCCCTCCCTCCGTCTATTTCCTTTCTCCCTTCCTCTCTTATTAATTTTCCTTTCTTTCCGTCTTTTGATTGTTCATTTGCAGCCTGTTGCGACTAACATGGCTGCTGCTGCCGCCGCTGTCAGGCCTGCTCATTTGATTACGGATGCGCTCGGTTACCTCACGCTGTCGTCCCCTACTTCAAACGGGCCACCCTCTCCATCCGGATCTAGACGGCCTTCTCACGCTGCAACCTTTTCCCCATACTCAAATACAACCGCTACTGTAACATCTGGAAATGCCAGATCTGAGGTTGGAAGTGGTAAGAAGGGTTCAGGTGGTATTTTGGGTGTTCCATTTTTACGACGTAGCACCTCTCCCCAACCACCGGAGAAACAGGCGAATACGGGCTCCAATAGCGGTGGCGGCCTGTCTACCATATTTTCTAGTAGTAATCCAACCGCCCCCAACCAAGCCTTGTCGTCCTCGGAAGCTCGTCCCGCTACATCTGGGGGGGAAGCTGGTCGTATATCCGAAGATCGAAACCGACGCTCTACACGCTTGTCTGTTGGAACCTCGGATGGTAGTGATATAGCCGCTGCGGTACCGCCAAAGGTAGCCTCTAGTGAACGCGATACTAAACCTTGGCCAAGTGTTTTGACTGAGACTCGTGCACAGCCGATAGCCACTTCCGAAAGCGGCGTGAACGCGGATGGGACTATAAAGACAACCGTAACCCCGCCCACGCCCACAGATTCGCAACAGCACTTTCCACCAAAGAGTCCGGTTGGTGCGGTACAGGCTGGGGACAACGGTATGAAGAAGAGGGGTAGAACAAATTCTTTGAGTAATACTCCCAGCAAGCTGTCCCAGAGTATGACAGCGCCCCTGACTCCTACGATTGAAGGTGGTGCTACTCTAGATGCAAGTCAGCAACTCGGTCAAGGCAATAATACGAGCGGCGGATTCTTTCAGTCCATGTTTTCCGTTGCACAGAATGCGGCGACAACCCTGGGCAATACTATCGTTAATGCCAACGCTGCAAACACTGCCGGTGGAATCCGGTCGAGAAGTGGAACTGGGGCTTCAGAGCCGGGGAAGGGTGAGGCCGAGCAAGAAATTGTGCGGCAAGGTGGGGGTTCTGGGGTCGAGGGGGAAAAGAACGAGCCGCAGAAGCGGCCTGCTATCGAGACGTTGGGTCAGGGTGAGCTTAGCTTGTCTAGTTTGGGCATACTCCCCAATTCGCAAAAATCGAGCGCGTCCCCTAGCGAGGGCCGGCCCTCGAGGTCAGCAAGTGTTAATAGTCACGGGGCAAGCTCGGAGACCGGAGACAGTCGCATAATCGCCGGGGGCAGTGGGGCCGCGCTTCAAATCGGGGTTTCCGCTGGTCCGGTTCACCGGACAGGGTTTGCTGACGGGGGCCTTAACGATGAGGCTCTCCAATCTCTGGACTCCGCTGTCAGCTCTCGCGGCGGGTTTGAGACCGCTGGAGAAAGTGCTTTTAACAGCCCCGTTGGGCCTGGCGGCTCTTATGGTTTGGAGGGTTTGAGGAGAACGCCCATGGCGGAAGATTCCGCCTTTGTGGGCCGAGACGGCGATCATGCCCCGGAGAAGAGTGTTTTAAATCCCCCCGACGATCGGGATGACACCTGGTCCGGTGATGCTGACCGGCGGAGATCTGGCAGTGTGAGGAGCGCAGGCCGGCGGAAACGTGGGTCGTCTGCGGCTTCCGGGGCAAACCCGCAGCCGGTACCCAGACCTACCGGGTTCGCTGTTGCGCCTAAGAGACGTAACCGCGAATTCCATGAGATGTTTAGGTCTGTGCCGGAGGACGATTATCTGATAGAGGATTACGGATGCGCTTTACAAAAGGAAATCTTGCTTCAGGGCAGGCTATACGTCTCCGAAGGGCACATATGCTTTTACTCTAATATTTTCGGATGGGTCAATACCCTGATTATCAGCTTTGATGAAATTGTCAGCGTCGAGAAGAAGAATACTGCCATGCTGTTTCCCAATGCCATTGTTATTCAGACGCTTCATGCACGAAATGTCTTTGCAAGTTTTATATCCAGGGACAGTACATATGATCTTATTGTTGGTATCTGGAAGATCGGACATCCGCAACTTGTTGCCGGCGCTACTGGGGTTAGGCTCGAGGATGGTGGAGATGCTGAGGAGGGTGATCCGGTGGATGGAGTGAGCGAATACGAGGAGGATGGAGACGATGACGAATACGAGGATGCTAGCAACGACGACCTGGGAGAGAGTTACACAGATGCGGGTGATGCTGTGCTCTCCGACGATAGGGGCAAGAACGGGGGTGGGGCATCCAAGTCAGTAAGTAGAAAGGTTAGCCAAGCAGTCCTAGGCGCATCCGGTGGGGATGGCAGCGGCGCGGTAGTGGACTATCCTGGACCTCAGACTCATCCCCCGACATCCTGCAATGATGACCACTACGACAGGCCACTTTGCGATGACATTATCCCTGCCCCGCTCGGGAAGGTTTACTCGCTCGTTTTTGGCCCCGCTAGTTTCCAGTTCATGTCCCGGTTCTTGGCGGATGAGGAGAAGGTGCTCGAACTCTCGATCCCGGATAAGGGTGAGTGGATCGACGGGCCGGAGGGAAAGAAGACTCGCAGTTTCTCTTACATCAAGCCCCTTGGCGGCGGTATCGGTCCGAAGCAGACAAAGTGTAATATCACAGAGACTCTGGACAATTGCGACTTGGAGGACCATGTCATTGTTACCGCTACTACCCAAACACCTGACGTCCCCTCTGGAAACGTGTTTATGGTGAAAACTCGGTACTGCCTTACATGGGCGGACGACGGACAAACAAGGCTTGTGTCATCCTGCACGGTCGAATGGGCCGGGAAGAGTTGGCTTAAGGGTAATGTAATCCCCCTCAAAATGATCATCGGTACCATGCTAAATAACCATCCCTAGGCCCAATTGAAAAGGGAGCCAACGACGGCCAGATCGCTTACAACAAAGACCTCCGCATTGCGCTCAAGAAGGAAGTCGAACCTAAAGAGCCCGTTGGCAAACAATCCAAGAACAAGATCAAGAAACGCAAGAAGGACCTGAATGCCAAGGGCGAAGCTATCGGCCGTGCCGCCGGCGGAACCGTAAAAGGCCGCGAGGCGCTGGCTGCCGGCTTCGAGAGCCCCACAGACCAAGCGAGCTGGGGCGTATTCGCTCCACTGAGGACGTACCTGGAGCCCGTGACGGACATCATCAGCCCACTGATCTGTGGCGCACCAGGGCTTGTTGCGGTGTGCCTTGTCCTGACCGTATTCTTTTGGTGGCAAAGCACTAGTGTCTACTCCCGACATGCTAATACAGCTGTTGGCAGCGGTTTGGGCGCGCATCATCTACACCAGCACTGGGACACCCTCTGGCGCTCGGAGGAGGACGGGTTATGGGAGTGGCTGGAAGACCGCGTCGGAATTAACGAGGTCGTCGCCCCCCCTTCCCGCCGCGCGAATTCTTTCGAGAAAGCTGCGCGGTCGAGGCGTGATGGTGCGGGTGCTGGCCTGACGCAGGGTATGAAGCGCCGGGAGGTTGAAGATGCGATTGGAGTTATGGAGGAGCGGTTGGCGATACTTCGGAGGGTGGTTGAGGAGGGGAGGTATGGTGATGGTACTGATTGAGTTGATTGCTTTGGTTTTTGGTTTTATGATTATTGGAGGTGCGGTTGGATGCGGTAGTGAGGGGACATTGCTCTGCTTTGCTTTTTCTTTTGCTCCCCCTTTACTTTTTGATTATTGATTCGTTGGGTAAGTCTACTTTTCTTTCTCTTTTTTCTTCTCTTCTCTTTTCTTGATTGGCGATTACAGCGTTTTTTCGCTCTCCTTTTTTAGTTTGAAAAGTTAGCATGTTACTCCTGGGCGCTTGGTGTAGTCTACTCTATTTTAGTTTATTTTACTTTGGGGGTTTTTTTTTTTTTTTTTTTTTT